>NDGM011257757.1:13953-29369 GCA_002564305.1 Octomys mimax
TCTCTCTCTCTCTCTCTCTCTCTCTCTCTCTCTCTCTCTCTCTCTTTCTCTCTCTCCTCTCTTTCTCTCTCTTCTCTCTCTCTCTCTTCTCTCTCTCTCTCTCTCTCAAAATTTGAGAAAGGGTCTTGTTAAATTTCTGATTGTCCTGGCCTAGCTGAAACTTTTGTTTCTCTTGCCCCAGGTAAGGCTTACAATTCTTTTAATTTTCTTCTGCAAGGAAGGAAAGAAGGAAGGAAGGAAAGAAGGAAGGAAGGAAAGAAGAAAGGAAGGAATGAAGGAAGGAAGGAAGGAAGGAAGGAAGGAAGGAAGGAAGAAAGGGCATTTAAGAGGGAGGGAGGGGAGGGAGGATAAAAAGGGAAGGAGTAAGAGAAAAGAAAAGTACAAATTTAGAAAGATAAGCATTATTTGCTACCCTTGTGTGTGTGTGTGTGTGTGTGTGTGTGTGTATACACACACACACTCACACGGGTGTATATATATATACACACACACACACAAGGTATGTGTGTGAAAATTAGTAATAATTTTAGAAAGAACAGAAGCAGCACTCTAAGGGGATTCGGTACCTCTGTACCTGCAGAAGATTGCAAAACAGCTCCCCAAGACTTCCTAGTGTTTGATGGGCTTTGCAGTGGTATCACCACATCTCTGCAACATACAGTGTCTGCCAGCTCTCAGATCCCAATTGCTGGCGTAGGAGTCCATGAGAATTAGAACCAAACATGTTAGGCTTGAGCCCAATGTCTTTTTCTATAGATAGCCATAAAACTCACCATCATGTGGTGAGATGTTTCATAAACAGGAAGGCAGGATAATCCCTTGTCTGGGTTTCACCCCAACAGTGAGAACCCCTAGCATCCTCAGCAAACGTTTCCCCTGCTAGCCCCACCCTACCTCTTCAGGGGTCTGCTGAAGCCAGGCCAGAAATGTGCACAGCTTAGCCAGAACTGTCTTCCCCCTCTCTCCTTTGTCATCCTGTTTAAGGGAATGACAAATATTAACTGCTACCACAGGCACATCACGCCCCTGAAGCAACACTGCTGATAAAGGCCGAAATAAGACTTTTTTCCCCTAAGGGCTTGAAGAAGATTTTCTGGTTTTGCAGTTACATAAAGTAAATTTTGCCAAGCTTTGGATATCTCCCTGCCCACCATACCATGAGAGATTTCCTGGTGAACTTCTTTTCTATAGGGGCCTAGTCTGCAGGTATGACTTTTTTTTTTAAGTACTAGAGATTGAACCCTGGGCTTTCATACTGAACTGTGTCCCCAGCCCTTTTTTATTTTTAGTTTTGGAGAAAAGGTCTCACAGTTCACTAAGTTACTCAGGTTGGTCTCCACTGTGAGATCCTGCTGTCTCAGCCTCCCAGAGTGCTGGGCTTACAGGCATGCACCACCACACCTGGCTTGCAGGCATAGATTTTATCTGTGTGTCTGATTCACCTTCTGTTGTTTCTCTGCTGGCACAAGCACTTGTGGTGAATACCAGCTCATTCTCAGCTGCCTGGGCCCTTGCACAGCCTTGCTCTTCACCGTCAGTACTTGCTCGAATGTATTGTTTCAAGAGAAATGACTAGAATGTGAAAGACACCCAGTTAGACATCTTCATTGTCGGTGGTAGGAATGATTGCAAATTTATCCCACCAATAATTATTTAATATTTGTTCTATTCATAGATGGGAAACAAGCACAAATCCAATTTGTGAGAAAAGATTTTCTGAACATACGCCCTCCAATTCTGATCATAAAAGATTGTTTCCTCTCACTTTTGTAACAGAATTGATATGTCAAGAAAATGATACAAGATGGTGAAGATTTTCTCACAGTGATCCTCATTAGAAAAACTTAAAACACAATTCCAGGAGTCCCTAGTTCTAGAAAAGAATTCTATTGAAATAAAAACCATCATAGATGAGGACACCAACTGCAGCAAAATTTGTAGCTACAAAACAAAGAGAAAATGACCTCAAAATGTGCGTGGTTTGTATATAGTTTGTCCAGCCAGAGCTTTGTTCTCAGTCTAGTGAAAGACTGTAGGACCTGCAGGAGGAGGAATCTAGAGGGAGACGATTGTGCTTGGAGGAGCCACACTTACAAATGCATTAACAGTGTCTCCCAGGAGTGCATTGGGCTCCTGGGACAGGCTTTGTTCCAATGTTATAAAGTGCGTTTTGCTTTTTCAGCTGGACTCTTGCTTTCTGTCTTACCATGAGACTTTGCACCCATGCTACATCCATTCCCACCTCCAACTTGTAGAGCCAGGACAGACTAATTGTTCTAACTACAAAGGTCTTGGTTCTCTTACTCCTGAAACATTAAGAAATTCTAACAGTGCTGATCCACCCTGAAGATCTCCCATATATTAAATTAAAATGTGATTTACCTTACCTGTTCACTTTCCTTCCCTTCACTGGCCTTTGTTGGGGGCACTTACATGCTTTTTAGGAGGAGCTGTGGCCCCATTCTATTAGGGGAAGGACACAGCTACCTACGAGGAGCTACCCTATGTGCTGCTTGTGGTTTATTATGGGTTAAGCTTGAGAAAGCTGTCCTTGAGGTGTGGAAAATAAAGCCTCGCTCTTATCCATTTATGATTTATGAATTCCAAACCTTTTCCACATATCAATATTTCATTTTAAAATTATTAATTGAGGCCAAAAAAAAAGTGTTAGAGAGAGTGGAGACAGTACACTGCTTTGGGGCATTACAACAATCCTTGAGATTTCCCTCTCCGTCATTTTCATGGTCGACTTGTCATTCTTATGAAATGTCAGGACTGCTCCCACATGGACTGACAGGGTGGCTTCTCACAGGAAAGTGTGATTTAAAATAGTTTGATGCAAATTGAGAGCATGTTCCTGAGGGATTGGGATCTGAAGCTGCGGAGCTTAAAAATTGTTCTAAAAATCTCGATTTTAAAATTTTCTAAATATAAAATTGCTACCAGGTCAGGTTCTTTAGCAAAAGACAGTTATCAAGTGTGAGCTGTAAGTATAAGATCTTGTTTTCCTGCTTTCTAAAATGTTGTCATATTAAACGCTTAACCTCAGAACCAGTCCTACCGTCTAGTATTGCAATTCTTCTTAGCCACCAGTTCTGTCCAATAAATACTTGGTGAATAAATAACAACATAGACATATAATTCTATAAAGTTTTTTATCACTGAGGGGTAGTATTTTTATCTCCAACTCAATATAGCTACAATATTATTGATGCAAAGAAGAAAATTATGTAACAAGATAGCTTTGCTATGAAGGATTTGACATGTACATGTAAGTGGATGAAGCTTTGCACATAAATAAAAACATAGAAAAATAAGATAATGCAATGTCTTTTCTTTTCAACTAGCACATTTTGTTCTAAAGTATGATAAGTGAAGTGAAAAGTTTGGAGAGAAACAAAGGTCAAATTGAAGCAATGTGATTACACTAGCTTTCAAAGTTTCTGTAAATCAATATATGGAGAGATGGATGGAAAAAATAATATTGATTGAATCATTTAAACTTTTTATTTTATTACAAATAACTATTATACCTGTTGTTTGCCAATCCTAAATGTATGCAGGCAGACAGTCCTCTTGGGTTCTTGCTATTTTGGCTTTCCATGTCCTCTAGGAGCAGAATGAAAATTCTTCACTGTTTAACTTTTCCAGAAATAGCTGTCATTTTGTCGCTCTGTTCTGCTCCCTTATCGTCTCTGTTTCTGTGTGTATAATCATAAATAACCTTTCCTAGGCTGCTAACAGCATCTTCT
This sequence comes from Octomys mimax, assembly GCA_002564305.1. Lineage (NCBI taxonomy): Eukaryota > Metazoa > Chordata > Mammalia > Rodentia > Octodontidae > Octomys > Octomys mimax. The sequence continues at coordinate 17,706 of NDGM011257757.1, forward strand.
TTCTGGTTCTCTTCTCCATCCTTATAAGAACAGGCTGTCTTTTCTCCTGGAGCTTAAGCAAATCTAGGTTCCCTGACACCCTTCCTATGATGGTAGTTTCCAAATTCATAAACTTCCTAGCCTTTGCACTAAAACTAAGGAAAGAGGCTCTGCCTTTTTGAGTCTGGTTGCATTGCTGACATGAATTTGGATGCTTTTTTTTTTTTGATACTTGGTTTCCTGTGGCAGAATGAAGGCTTCCCCTTTCCCCAAAATATTTGTCAAAGTCCCTGAAAGTTTCCCTAAAACATCGCCTCCACCAAAAGGGAAAAAAAGCAACAACCACCAAAAATCCTGACCAGCTAATGGTAAATGAATCAGAAACATATGAATTAAATTCCCCTTAACACACACAAGGGTTTAAAAATTAAGCAGAAAATTACTGAGTAAAACACTTTTTGCCAACTCCCAAATGTTTGAAAAATAGTTCAAGATGTTTGTTGAACCTGAAATGGGCCTGAGTTATCCATCTACATTTAATTCAGGCAAAAAATAATTTTTAGCAGCTGATATAGAAAAAACTCTTTTTAACATATAATCATTCAAATTGAAAATCAATTACATTGTGAAAGAAACAGTGAGGCCTCTGGTCCTGACTTTCCAAACATCTAGATCGCAGCCCAAATTATATTTTGATAACCCATGAGTCACCTCTCCTGACTACAGCCTGCATCTTACATGCTTTTCAAGTTCATAATAATATGACCAACAATTGCTATGGTGGAAATGTCAAATGCTTGTTATTAAAAAAAAAAAACCAAAAATCTCTTCACCCAGAATAGTTTTTGTCTTTAGTAATGTTAAGGATTCTTACATAATTCTTTCATGAACTAGTCTTAGAAGTATTGGTTACACTGCTCTTGATGAGGGGTTTATTCCTTTCTAACAGATGAATGCAAGAGCGTGTAGCCAAGAAGTAAACACATTTGCTGGAAAGTTAAACCTGATAATGAAGAGGTTGCTGTCAACTGTAAGTGAATCATAGATTCCCCTTACCAAGAAAAAATCTTTCTGTAAGTATAAAAGCTTGATGAAGTCAGCTGGAGGGAGACAATGTATGTAGGGTGCTGAGTGGGAAGTGAGGTAGCTCTTGTCAGAGCCTGGGGTGGGGGCCAGCTCCATGGCAACTGGACACAGTTTAGAACCAAAAGCACTTTCAAAGTATAGAAGAGCTTTAGACGTTGTCCAGGCTACAGCAGCTTCTTCATTTTCCAACTTGCAAATATTTCGCTCAATGGTTCAGCTTATAACGTTCTATAATAACAAGCACTGCATGTTCCTTTACATGGTTGCCACACAAAGCTGCTGCACAATGAATGTCTTAAGGCAACACAAATGTATTATCTTTCAGTTACATGGGCCAGGCTTCCAACATAGGTACTGCCATGAAAAGCTCTGTGTGTCAGGGAGTCCACACTCCTTTGGAGGCCCTGGAACACAGTTCTCCTTGCCTTTTCTAGCTTCTGGAGACTGCTCACACTCCTTGGCTCCTGGTCCTCTTTCTCCAGCTTTGATCTCAGTGATCCCTCTATCCTTGCTTCTGCCGTCAAGTCTCTCTCTGTGTCTCTCTCAGTCTCTCTCTCTCTCTCTCTCTCTCTCTCTCTCTCTCTCTCTCTGTTGTTCTCCTCTTCCACTTATAAGGATTCTTATGAGTAATTGGGCCACCCAGATAATCCAGGATGATCTCTCTATTATAAGGTCAGCTGATTAGCAACCTGAATTCCATCTGCAAGTTTAATACCTTAATCCCTTTTGCCATGTAACATAATGTATTCACAGCTTTTAGAGATTAGGATATGGACATCTTGGTATTGGGAGGGGATGATGGGTGTTAGTTTGCTCGTTTGTGCACTATAATCTCATTTCTACACAGAAACGAGAAGTTCTAGAAGAGGAAGATTGGACTGTTATCTTTACTGCAAACTTTTTTTTTCTTTCATGTTTCTATGGGACAAAATGACATAATAGTAATTTGCCAGTTAATAATTCTGCTCAATTCTTCCTGACATTAGAAATATGATTTATTTCCTGTTCTGCATCTGAATATTGATTGGCTTTCCAGTGTAGTCATGCCAGCTCATGACCTAAATGAATCAATTCATTTTAAGTTACTACATGATGACTATGTCCCTAGCAGTGGACTGCTGAAGGAGATTATTCATTCGTGTGGGAGTGGGGACATTTGGAGATCAGATCTGTAAAATACACCCTACATTATATCTAAGTAGGAGGCAATGCCCGGTAGTGGGCCTCACTGTTTCCCGGACACAAGTTGGAAACACTTCTGTGTAATATAATGAAGCACTAAATGCAACATATCTGAGATGAAAAGTAGAAAAACACATTGGTCTTTAGATGGCTGTGAGTAGGGCAAAGCCAAAGGCAGCCCTAATCCCTCTGGAGCCTCTTATTGGCTAGTGCAGGACACCGACAATACAGGCAGGAGCTCCTGTTCCTTAAATAGCATGTGGTCTCCTTCAGTACTTTATCAACAAAGTTCCAGATGCCTCGTGCCCTCCTGACATAATCTGTCCACATGGGGATGGTTTTGCAGTGATTCTGTCCAATCCAGAAACTTTCCAACTTTCTGCTGGCTTCTCTATCTGTGTATGACAAGGTGTCTAAAACACAGTGTGTCTGAGCACTTGTCACCCTAACCATCATGTGAACTTTGTGGCCATCGTTTCGGAGGCCGTTTCATTGCACCCTCAACTTTGCTTCCTCTTTTGGACATTTTAATAGATTTTCCTTTCCAAGTATTTGGTGGCTCTTTGCCAACCTCCTTCCCCAAGCCCATTACTACAAGACTCCTCATATTCTTCTAAAAATCCATTCTGCATAGAGGTACCCAGATGAATTATTTGAAATGTGAATTTAGCTATAGCACCTTTCAGAGAGCTCTTTTCTGTCTTTAGGGTGAAATCTAAACTGTTTTATGACACATCGAAAACTCTGGAGACGCACTCCTGTGTCCTTTCAGCAGTTTCCCCTCCTCAGGTTTGCTTGGCTTGTGTCTTGCCACTCTTTGCTCTCCACTCATGCCACTTTATCCCTCTCCAAAGGGCCAGTATCTCCTTATGTCCTTCTCCCTTTGGACCAACTCAATCCCATAAGTGAGAACCTCAAGGCTTAATTCATTTGCTGACTCTTTCCGAAAGCCTTCCTCAAGCCCCTTCTTGTGTTTGCACCTGCCCAAGATGAGTTCCTCTCATTTATGTTTCCCCAGACTTTGGTCTTCATTACAATCCACCACTAGGTCATACCACTGATTACCTTTCACCTCTGTGTCTGCCTCCACTTGTCCTTGCTGTGGAACTTCAATGTTTCTTGAAAATAATACCACAAAATAAGGGGGGAACCTTTATTTCTTACCCTCATTATGCCTTGTGTTCACATGTGTGGGTGGAATAACTACGTAACAGACTAGAACAGTGGCATTCCAGTCTCTTTAGTGCCACGGGGGCTATACCATGCTGTCTCTAATGCCGATCCAATCTACTTCAAAGCCCAAATAAGTACTGCAATTTTGGTAAGACAGAAATCACTAGTTTGAAATGTTACATTTTCATAGTTTGATACTATACACAATAAGTAGAATTTTAAATGAAAATTGATTGATCTGGTAAAGTGTTCATATTCTGCCCGCTATTTTCACAGTTCTGGGTCCAAAATCATTATAATAAAATTTCTACTTCAGCATTCATCAAAACTCTAAAAGAAATGTTGCCATTCCCGGGTGTATTAGTACAACAGGGCCCAGCGCTGCTTTCAAAGACTATTTTCTTATGCAGACATTTTACAGTCAGGCAATCATCTTGTTAAACATTTCCTATAAAATTTTAAAAATCATTACCTGAGAGTCTATCACTGTGGCACTAATCACACCTCTACAATTAAGCTTATTTCAACCCTTTCACTGTAATCCTTTTTCTTTAATCAAAGGTTTATTATTGGGCTGGTAATGTGAAAGTTGAAATAAAAAAAATCTCAGCCTGGGAGTGAATTCTAATAGTAGCAGTTATAGAGCACCCTGAGAAATTCTAATATTTTTCTATGAGATTTATGTTACGATGTGCATTTAATTTATTCGCCCTTCTTCCCCCCCACCCCGAATGATTTGCCTTACTGAAGGGAGACTGAATTTGTTCCTTATGTCTTTTTGAGTATCCTTTATATAGCAGACACTTTTTCTAATCCCAATTCCAGATTCTCTTCCCCAGTTCTATAGTTTTATAGTGTCTAATAAATGTCCTTTTTGGCAATACTATATTGACAGTACATATTCAATTACATAAGCACTTAATGATGGTGTACAGGACTGGGATATTGCTCAGCAGAACAGTGCCTGCATGGCAAATTCAGGGTCCTGAATTCTATTCCCATTACAACAACAATAACAACAACAATAATAATAATATATTATAAGACACTATAACATCTACTAGGAAAGAAACTGGTTTAATACTGTCTTCCCTGTGTTTAGCAAAGTACAGGGCATGGAACAAGTATCCTATAAGCAAAGAAGAAAGAAAAGAAAGCAAAGCAAGAAAAGAAGGAGGGAAAGGAGAAAATTATTTCATGAGAAGTAAAACTCCAAATTTGAAGGCACACTTTGTCTCTCCTTTGATGTTATTTTTATCTCATATATAGATAAGAAATAACCGATAGTCATGAGTCCACCCTTCTGACCCAAAGTGAAAGCATCATATTGCACTTGTTGTACAAAGTATTTAGAGAAATCTATTTTCACATTATTTTTATTTTCTTTTAATTCATGTAATTTTGCAGTTTAAAAAAATGTGAATTCCTGTGCTTTGCTACTTTAATGGAACTTTGTCAAAGAGCCAGGCACGTGGAGCATAGAGCATGATCAGAGGACACTGGAACTCATGACATTGAATTTCATAACATGGTAAAATTCTAATGAATACCTAGTAATTAATATATAATATATAATAATTAATTATATACCTATAATTAATATATACAAAGGGAAATAAGGTTTGGGGGAGCTATATAATGAATTTTGCATGTATGTATGTTTTTCTAGCAAGGGCCTAGAGAGTTTCAATCAGATTTTCAGTAAGGTCTCAGATGTAAAATAGGTTAATGATTGAGTTAGGTTATAAGATATGATGATAGTACTAAAACTCAGAAATAATGACTGTTTTTAAAAGATTAATTTTTAAGTGTGTACCCTATATGTGTTGGCATAAATAAATCCATAAATCCATAACTGATTATATTATAAATAGTATCTAAGAATCAGAATAATTTAATAAGCTAATGAGTTTGTTAACCTGCTTCTGCCTTGGACTGATAGAACATTGTATAAATGCTAAGCACTGTAATAGCTTATTAAATTCATCATCTCATTTAATCCTTCTAAAAATCTACAAATGTATTATTATTATTGTACCAGGGATGGAACTCAGGACCTTGCACTTGCCAGGCAAGGACTTATTCCACTGAGCTATCTCCCTGGCCCAAGAATCTTTAACATTCCCTCATTTTTAATTTTTTTTTAAAAAAAATTAAATTTATGTATTTGTTCAGGGTCTCACTCTGCAGCTTGGAGGCAGGGCTGTGCCGATGATCGAACCCAGCCCTTGCACTTGCCAGGCAGGCGCTTAAATCTCTGAGCTATCTCCATAGCCCCTCCAAATGTATTGTTATTGTCTTCCTTTCCAGATGAGAATATTTAATGCGTAGGATTTTAAATAACTTGTTCACTGTCAAAGTTTGAAGTTGAATGCAGGAGGAAATAAAGTAACATATTCTCCCTTCAAAAGAAAAATAAGATCCACATAAATGATTTTTCAACGTAACAAGTGAGAATGTTCTAAGATATAATCTATAATAAAAATGATCACTTTAGATGGCAAAATAATATCCTTTAAGATCCATCTGGACCAGATTCACTAGTTAAAAGTTGACTAGAAAAGGAAAAGATTTTAGTCAGCAAGAGATACTTGAACAAAATGGAGAGGAATCAGTGAGAGTTCAAGAGGCCAAGGCGCCCTCCTCAGCCCCAGGCTGAATTCCAGTTGAGAAGCTGTAGAGACAGGCCAGGGAGACTGTCTGGGTGCAAACCCATGGTTTTGCATTCGCAACTAAAATGTTTGACCTTTACCCTTAGATAATGAGAACCACTTGAAGAGGTTTTGAGCTGGTATGTGACATCATGCAAACTGTTTTTAGGAAGATTAATTTGGCACCAGTGCACTGGAGTAACCGGGAACAGGCAAGATCGGGTCAAGGTGGTTGCACCAGGAAAGCATGGAGGCCCAAGAGAAAAACTCGGTGGGCAGAGGGAATATCTCAAGGGGAGGATTTGAAAAGACATCCTCATGTTATTAGTGCTGTAACCAGCGTGTCTTTGTTCTGGGCCTCATATCTGTGGACACAGACTGTAAAGCAAAGCATCCACTTCACCTACCTCCCCTCTCCTTCCTTCACGTGTATGTGTTCTGTTGTAACTGCTCTTTTTGGTTTTCATTTCTCATTGCTCCATTTATTTGATGAATTTATTTTGACCTTATTAAAAGCCAAACATCTATATATTGCTGGAAATGTAATAGTTTATAAGAAAATCAAGCCCTGGTCAAGTTTCTGTTATACTGCACATAGATAGAAACAAAAGAATAGCTCAGTGGATTAAAGCATCTGCTTAGGCAGATGCAGCAGCAGCCGGAGTTCAATCCCCAACATGCTGTGCTGGCCCCACCCCAGGGCACTCTGAGAGGGCAACTGAGACTGGGCATGGTGGCACACGCCTATAGTCCCAGCGCTTGAGACGCTGACACAGGTGGATCACTATGAGTCCGATGTATGTAGTGAGACCCTGAAGACCCTGTACTAAGTACAAAAAAAAAAATAGAGACAAAAGAAATGGATATATCTGCATGAGAAAAAGGAAGGAAATTAAGTAATGTGACAGAGAGAGATGGGGAAATTTTAGGCAGAGTGTTAGAGCCGCCCTTGTGAGGAGGTGACACATAAAGGAGATTTGAATGACAAGAAGCAGAGACACACACAAAATATTAGGAAACATTATTCTGATACAGGACACACACTGAGTACAGTTGTCTCAAAACAGAAACCTGACTTGGTCCAGAACAACAAAAGGGTCAGCACAGCTCACATCTTCTAAGTGAGAGTAACAGTGAAGGAGGTAACACGAGTGAGAATGGTAGGCAGAGTCCAGGTGAGAAAAGCTTAAGCAGGCCTGTGCAATGGTGTAGGATGCTGCTCTAAGTAGAAAGTGAAGCAATTGAAAGACTTCAAGAAGAATGTAAGTGAAGACCTCATTTTCATTTCTGAAAAGTACCGTGGCTTGTTCTACTAGAGCAAGAAGAGAGGCAAGAATGTGAGAGGGAAGCCTGCTGTTACTACTATAGTGCAGAAGTTTGCTGTACTAGGGATCAAACCCAGGGCCTCACACATCCTGCCACTGACCTGCACCACTAGTCCTTAACTGAAATTTTAATTGTGAGTATTAGAGAAGTACTGGGAGTTGGGTTACATTTTACTGGCTGATTTAGTGCCATTGATTGATGAATTAGTACAGTAAAATCTAGAAGTATGCCTAGTTTCTTTAGCTTGACTATGATGAAAATAGAAGATAGAAATTCTAACAGTAGATGGGGAGATATTAACAATGCTTCTTTGGACTACGTTAAATCCATCTCTTCTGTTTCACTTTCAGATTTTAGACTGACTTTCCCCTTAGGACAGTTAATTGTCACTGTCAACTTGATTGGTATAAGAGATGCCTACGAGATTGCAAAAGCACACACTTGGGGGTGTGACTATGTAGATCATAGCGACATAACCTTGGGGACTGCAGCAAGTACCTGGGCCCTTCTCTGGCTCTCTTCTCTGGGCTTAGCTGCCATGAAGTGAGATTTGCTCCATCACGTCCTTCTATCATGATGCTCCTATCTTGGAGCCAGTCAGGATCTTAAGTCCTCCTTGAAATTTCAAGTGTCAGACAGTTTGTTCTGGCAGGAAGAAAACTGACCAATGCACCTCTTTTTGCTTAGGAGCATAATAACTTAGAAACTGTACCATATCTTTGCCACTCCACCCCATCCATGACAGGCAGGTCCTCTTGCAAAGCTTTGGCATGACATGACCATCACTGGCAACCTTTGAAATTTTCAGAAGACTCTTCATAATTGGAATTTGGGAGTTAGAAGGTTTATGGTCACAGGATGAAATTGCAATTGAGAGAAATGTGGACAGTGAAAATCATAGGTAATTTTGAAAAAGATATAGAGTTTGGATTTGCTGTCTTTGAAATCAAGGCAGGAAATTCTCATGATAATATCCTGCATGAGTTAGAATTAGGTTGATATTTAGAATCTTTTTTTTTTTCATTTACAAATAAGCATATTGGGGATATTAAGTCTTGCTGCCAATCACTGATCAAGAAATCCATATATAAATATGAACTTTCAAAAATAGATATCTTTCATATGTTTATTTATGTCAATTTATTTCAGCAGCAGTTCTTCCTGCAAGCACCCATATATCAACAAGAAACTTTATTTATGAAAGGATTCAAACAGCAAGTCATCAAATGATAGATAAGCCAACCTACAAAAGCACAGCTTCTGAGGATTACCGTCTATTGTGCTCCATAAGTTGTAAGTAGGCCTAATGAGTTGTATTATTTTATGAGGAATTTAAAGCAAACAGTTTTTGTTTTATTTAGAGTCTTGAAAAGAAGAAATATAGATATCTTTTTTATTCCCATGTATTGACTCATTGTAACATTAAGTGACATAAATCAAAGTAAGACACCCAAACTTACATGAGACACACAAAATATGAATAAAGAAGCAAAATAAAAGATGAATAGTAGGAAATAGGTGGATAATTCTTTTGCAAATGAGAAGTGATCACAAGATGGGCGAGGGGAGGGAATGAGAAAAGGGCCCAGATGCGTTGCATACATATATGTATCAACTTCCCTTAGGGACTAAATGTTATGCACTACAAACATTAACAAAAACAAACTTTAAAGAATATTCAAAAAGTCTTCTTAAAATGAAGAATTGGCTTCTTAAAACAAGAGTATCAAAAGAGTTAAGACAATGTACCACCACTGAAAATGGACTTCATTTTCTTTACAGATTATTTTGAATCTGCTTGAAGAAATATGGATGTCCTTTTCAAGTATATGGTAGAAATGGTTGGTTTGGTGTTCTGAAAAGGAGGTTTAGTTCCATTTCCCAGGCAAACTTTTTAACCTGACAGTGCTAAATGGGGATGGATTCTTTAGGATTATGGAGTGTATTTTGATAGAGATCCTGAAACAGCTGGTTATTTTCAGTCATTTTCTCACTGTGGGAAGATACTGCTGCTGTTCAAAGCAACAGAGATAGAACCTTGCTATCCATACAAAATTTTTTAAAATGCCATAAAAAACACAGGAGAAAAATTTCATTCTAAACATGCACACTTTACTATTCTGTTCATAAAGTGTACACCTCAAAATCTGTATTTTTATGACAAAACAAATGCAGCTGCATAGCTTAATCAGATCTTAAAGATTGGAGGGAAAACAATTTTAAAGTCTGTAAGTGGGTAGAATTTGTGGCCTCTCCAGGCGTTTTCCTGACAGAGAATCTAGAATATTTAACAGGTCTTGAACCCACTTTTTCTTAACTTACAGGGCATTGGGCTACTTGACAACTCTGATTCAAAGGTCTAATCATTTCATGGCCAGACTTCTGGGAATTCATTGTGTGGCTTGCCCTGAGGCCATGAGAAACACAACCACCAGGTAGAGTTCGGCTTGCACACAGGTAGATGGTTTATGGACTGCTAGGCCACACTGCTGCTTTAGATTTGAAGAATTACTCTACAAGAACAAGGCAGGTTCTATTTTTGACATTTCAGCAATGAGACCACTTGTACATTACGGCCTGATTTGATTTACTGTAAGAAAATAAGAGCGCTGTAATTTGTAAAAGACATTTATTACATGAGTCCAAAAAATTTAAAAAAATGCTTAGTGTCTCTGTCCATCCCATCTGGTTTTATTTTAATCTCGCTCGAGCCACATATGAAATTTTGCTTAGCTGTCTTCATTTTCTTAGTCAATCTTGATTAATGGCCTTCAAAGTAAAAATAATTGGCCTGCATCAGGGTTGTTTTATAACTCTTGTTCACAAAGAATGTGAGAGGCTGGAAAATGAGCCTAAACAGAAGGAATGCATTACGTTCATCTTTGAGAAAGAGCAGCCCTTCAGTTGTATTTCTCTGTGTATTTTTATAACAGGCGCCTCCTTGACCGTCCGTGATACGGCGGACGCTTGGAGCCAGAGCTGATGTCTACCTCGTCAGGCTTACCACCGCAGCCCCAGGCAGCCCCACAGCAACGCCCGCCTCGCCCAGGTCAGCTAACAAGATGGAGAGTTTCAAAAGTAAATTATCAAGAAGGGCGAGGCTGTGAAACCCGGGCGTTAAAACTGGGCAGGGGGCTAACTGTCTCTGAAGTCTAAACAGCTTATTTATAAAAGTCTCCTCTAGCATGTGCAGTTTTCCCCATTTCCTGAAAAGTGTGTTCGTCTTTAAAGGAATTAGGGGAAACCCAGGCACCCATGCGACCATTGTGGGTTTGGAATTGAGCTCTGTTTCCTTTCAAGATCTTTACTTCTGGGAGAGCTTGTCAGTTAAAAATAATTTTGAGTTCTCACACACACACACACACACACACTCTCTCTCTCTCTCTCTCTCTCTCTCTCTCAAAAGACAATTTTTGAAGTGAAGTTTTGTAAATGAACATATTACAGTGCGTTAAAAGCCAGTCATTTTATGAATATCCAGATTAGAAAATTAACATGAAAAACTATCTGGCTTTTCAATAATCCCAAACCTAGATTCAATTAATTATCCTGTGATTTTGCAGGAATTGTATATGTTCTGATATTTGGTATTTTAAAGACAATTGGAATTCCCTCAAAGACCAATTGGAGTTGAATGTGTCTTGTCACACTAGCCTGCTCTCACATTCTCTCCAGGCAGATGGGCGTTGAGCTGGGACTCTGGTTGTTTCCTGCTGCATGTAGTCCGAGCGATGGCTTCTCATTCCAGGGTGGGCTATGATGGAGGTACTTGGAGACATCTTCCTGATACTAGTAAAATTTTTCAAAAATTCCATCAAGGTGACTAAGGAAGAGCCTTGATTGAATATCTATTATCTTCCATGTGTTTTCATCACAGAAAGTTAAATTTTGACTGGGAAAAAGAAGGATCCTGTGGCTTCAAGGTTGGGAAAATGGTTTGAGAATGGCAGCCCGGCCTCCTCTGGTCTCTCACAGGCCCACTTCCTCCCAGGGGCTCTCTGAGCCTCCCACTAATGCATGGGTTTCTGAGGAGCTGTCCCTACCTCAAAATTTCCTTCTGTTCTCTCAGCCTCTACTTCTCTTTCTTTGCCTCCTAAACCCTGTCACCTTCTGGATGCTTCTGCCTTGTCTCAAGTCTGCTAATCCCTAAGAGATGAGTCCAGCAATTCCCTGGCTGGTGATTTGCATTCCCCCCCCTTTTTTTTTTCTTCTCATAATTTTATTGATAAACAAATAGCAATTAGACAGTTTCAAAACAAATCGCTAG
>NDGM011257758.1:11777-63786 GCA_002564305.1 Octomys mimax
AGAGACAGACAGACAGACAGACAGACAGACAGACAGACAGACAGACAGAGACAGAGACAGAGAAATTACACTCAGGTTTTCTTTTTTTTCACCTTTTTTGAGTTAAGGACAATTCAAGACATGGGGAAATCTATATCTATATCTATATCTTTATCTATATCTATATTCAATCATATATATGTGTGTATATATATATATATATATATATGCACATATATGATTGTGGCTAGATAGTTTCCCAAAGCCTAACACAGCCATAGGTGGGGCTTTTCAAAGGTAACTGGATCTAGGGTGTGTGATGCTGGTATTAAGAGTGTGTGGGGACTAAATTAGTCCACTGATCAGTCTGGCAAAGTTCTGGATAGGATGAGAGACTAGGGGTAGAAAGTGGGTGTAGTACAGTAGGTAGTTAGATAGGATATAAGAGACAGAAAGATAGTTGCTTGTAGCTAGCTACTTTGCATCTTTACTACTTTGAAGCCTTGCTGCCTTTTATCCACTGTGAACTGTGAACTGTTTCTCCTACGTGGCTCACCTATGTCATGCCTCTGCCTTGGAACCAGCTGATGAGGGACTGAAACCTCTACAAGCTGTAAGACAAAGGAAAGCTTTCCTTTTTAACTTCAGGTATTAAGTATTATGTCTTAGCATAGGGAAAAATAATGAATTCCATATATATGCATTTGCAAAGAGGTACGTTATATATCTGTATATTCAATGTATCTATATACATGGGAAATATATATTCAATGTGTCTATATACATGGAAAATATACATTCAATGTATCTATATACATGGAATATATATATATATATATATATATATATATATTCAATGTATCTGTATACATGGAAAATATATATATATATTTTAAATATATTTATATACATGGAATATATATATTCAATATATCTATATACATGGAATATATATATATTTTTTTTTCAAGGAGATGCATTCCTAAATTAATTAAATGCAAAGTACTATTACATAATTTGGTCAAAAGTCACACCCATCTAGGTTTTGATACTATTTAAAATCCAAAATTTAAGAATGCCTTATACATCCTTTATAATTTTCTTTCAATGTAGGATATTTTTTTCTCTAAAGATAGGATATTTTGCTTTCAAGAAAGAATTATTTTACAGAAACACTAGAATTTATAATATGAAAAAATACTATGCTAGCTTAGGGAAACACATCTGTGCAGCGGCTCTGGACACAAACGTGCTCTTGGTCCCCCAGATGGAACAGAGGCCGTACGCAGCGGCGGCGTATTTCACGTTGAGGCTCCGTCGTGGCTCAGTCTCCTGCAGGAATGCTCTGGAGGCTGACGAGATGCACTAAATCTTTGGCGGCCTTGTGAACTGCAACAGGCAACTTTTCCTGATCCCCCAGATCCCAGAAGTGAGACGCCAGCCGCTAATCTCCAAGTCGCTGGGCTCCTTTGACCCGCTCCCTTCACACTTGTTTCCATATTTCATCTGCTCTGGACTGGATTTGCTTTATGATTTTGGTTAAGTGTGAAGAAAATCAGTGTGGCAGATGGAAGGAACGAAAGGTATTCCTTACCAACCACTAAATTTCTGCCAATATGTATTTTGTTTTCCGGAGTAAAATCCCCAACATGTCGTTCTTCAGTGTGTTCCGTAGGCCTTATCACTCGCCGGTTTAAGTAATATCAGATGTAGCATTCCCTGTAGAGAACACAGCAAGAGACTCCGTGTTTGGTTTTTATGTTGAGCGCATCGTGGCTCTTGCTGTATAATGGACTCAAACAATACTTTAGGAATTGTGTCGCATACAGACGCCGTCCTTCACCTCTGCCTCTTTCCTTTGGGAAACTGGGTTACACAAGCGCTGAGCCTTAAACATGGGGCTGATGAAGCTTGACTCTGGTCTGACTCAGCCAGCTTCTTGGCCCAGGTATGTGACAGATGCTCAACATCTGCGTTGCTCACTACAGTTAAATCAAAATCAGGCAGACCTCAATGCTTTGATTAGCGATAAAGGAGGGTACCTAGTAATTTGCATTATTGTTGTTGTATTGTTTTCAATTTTTAGCAGAATTTTTGCTTCTAACCTGTTACCAAGAATTCAATTAGAACTAAAATATTTAGCAAATAATCTGGATCACATTGCATAGATGTATCTAATCAGTTGATATATGGACCGTAATGAAATAAATCAAACACAAATTTAAATATCAAATGGCTTGGCTCACATGAAAAACCCAAACTATCAATAAAAAACAAAATTGAAGATTGATAATGGGAAATAGGGAGATAGATCTTTCACAAATGGGAAGGGGAAGAAGAGAGGGAGGAAAGGTGGAGAGAGATGGGGGAAAGGGATAAAATGGAATTAAGATATATTATGTACATGTGTCCCCCTCCCAGGAGGAATATATCGATAGGTGCAGCAAACATATATTAATTAAAAGTTTTAATAAAATTGTCTTTCTGGGATGGCTGAATAGCTAAATGGATTAAAGTGCCTGCTTAGGCAGATACAGGGGTCAGAGGCTTGATCCCTGGTCTGCCGTGCCAGCTCCACCCTTGAGGAACACTGAGAGGACAAATGAGACTGGGCGTGGTGGTGCATGCCTGCAATCCCAGCACTTGGGAGACTGAACACATGAGAATCACTTTAAGTCTGACCCGTGTAATGAGACCTTGTAAACCCTGTACTAAATTTAAAAAGACTGTCTTTCTGATAGTTTTTATATTTCTCATTAGCATTATGAAGACTCAGACTAAGACACTCTTTATAAACTACTTGCATGCTATGAGCGTGGTTTTACTACAGATCAAAAACCATGTTCAGACTTAAAGCAAAGATGTTCAGAAGAACTAAATACAAATAGCTCAGAGATTTTGTGTGTGTGTGTGTGTGTGTGTGTGTTGCCAGGAATTAACTCTGGGTCATACACATGCCAGGCAGGTGCTATAGTTCTATTAGCTCAGAGTTCTGTCTCAAATAATTAGCTCTTATAGTCCCTATGTTTTATTTATAGATATAGTAACAAGACAGAAGATGCTATTATATATAGGAATAAATTAGACAGTATTATATATATGCAACTGTTTTATAATTTATAAATACCTTCATGCATATGGCTACATATAGATGTATATGTGGATCTGAATACAGTTTAGTGTATACACACATACATGTCAGTATGAGACCAGTATCGGAACAATTATATTGGAATATGTAGGGTGGGATGGATTCTAGTACATAGCCAAAGCTCAGGAAGTGACATTAATGTGTAGCTAGGCTGGAGAAGCATTGTTTCACCTCTGTGTCTGAAAGCCCTTGGGGAGGCCAGCCCTTGGATGCACTTAAATTGCACTGGCTCGCATGCTTCCATTCACACTAGATGCTCAGCACCACAGCGTATTAAAAGCCTTCATCTGACACAACTAATTTGCTCAAGCTGTTCATTGCCCCCTAGAACATGAAAGCAGATACCATTAGCCCTTCTAGATTCTCATGGAGGTGGGTGGAGACGTCACATGCCCAGTGAAGTTAACAAATAAAGAGAGTTTTTCCCTTTCCCCAGTGTCAATGGTACAGCAGTGGGGCAGCAAAAGAGAAACCTTCACACATGTGGAACTGTGAATGTCAAAGCCAGGAAACCAGCCCTGAGGATGAGAGGGAAAGAGGGTGCCAGGAAACAACAAAACCATCCCTGAAATCTAGGGAAGGCTTCAATGATTTCCCCTGGGAGTCAATCAAAAGCTGCCAATGAGTGACCAGGAGGCCTGAAATAGAGGAACTCAACTCGAAGGCTCCTTTCAGCAGGACCCCATGAAAGACAATTGCTATATTTTTTTCTTTTTTTAATTTATTTTTTAATATATTAATTTTAATATATTAACAATGAGACAGTTTCCAAACAGGCTAGTAGTACAGTTATAATAATTAATACATTGCATATTGTTGTCTTTGTAGTAGTTATTCATAGTACAAGATGCAGACATGATATCTTGTCCAAACAGTAATAGTTCAAAACTTTCTTCTCACTGAAGAGAAAGTACCTGTATATCTACGCTATCTTGTACATATAGATATATTTTTTCACTACAAAATGGGCCTTCATTTATATCCC
Organism: Octomys mimax; assembly: GCA_002564305.1. Lineage (NCBI taxonomy): Eukaryota > Metazoa > Chordata > Mammalia > Rodentia > Octodontidae > Octomys > Octomys mimax. The sequence continues at coordinate 15,893 of NDGM011257758.1, forward strand.
CTCTTCTTTTTACTTTTGTCAGAGATGGATATTCCATTACCATTCATATACTGTAGGTGTGTGCATTCAGCAAAGTAATCAAATGTAGTCCAGTAGTCTATATTAGTAGTGGGTTATCCATAGGACAGGCAATTTCAGAAGTTGTTGATTTGAGTCTTTACCATTCATTCTATTAATATGGCTTTACTTTTTATACCTCTTTTTTACACCAAATTTTCTGTTCAAGGAGATTATGCAGCCACAGAAGAAAGTGATCGATGATACAGAGTGTGCCTAAGGAGAGTCATATAGAGAGAAAACATTCTCTGAGGCTTTCACAGAGAGAAAATTGGTCAATCAATGGCCATGACTCATCCACATGGCTGACACTGACAAAGCATCTACAAACTGCGGTACAGGGTTTCAGGGTAAATCCTGAGGGGATTTGACTAACCTTGTCATATATAAAGGTTACATTTTTGTTGTATAGGTCTTGCTTTATCTTGGTCTTAATTGCTACACTTTTCAAGCATCAGCACTGAATCCTTTTTTTAATCTCTTTGTTTGCAGCACCTGATAATGTATTCATCCTGGGGAGCTGGTTCATACACGTGTGACATCTTGCCCATATTTCCTTCCTTTTCCTTCCTCCACTTCCCCATCCCAGATCTCTTTCCCATCTCCCCAACTATTTTTTTTTTCTGGTTCTTGTCAGCCATCTTTGACTTTTTCTCTTTAAATTAGTTATATATTAGGTCTTTAAAAATGTTTTCAGTTCAATGAGAGCTTTTAGGCAGACCCTACCCCAAATAAAGGACCATTTAAAATTGCTTTCAGTTAATACAATGCTTGTATGTATGTATGATCTGCTTAATTTCAATAGTTCTTTTCCTACAGAGATTTAGAGTATTTGAACAAACTGTATATAAAAGGTGGCATATTAGCCAATACAATATACTATAGTATGTGTATTCTTCACACTACCTGGCATATGCTTTATGTTCTATAAATACATATTTTACCCATAACCACTTGGTAATCTCTATAAAAGACCGAATCATATTGTATTTCCAAATAATTTTACTTCAATAACTAATTTTCATAAAATATCCAATGCTCTTAAATAATTTTTCCAAATTTGGTTTAGCTTCCAATCACTTGGGGCCATGTTATAAAGCAACTGTGATATTTATATACCAAGGTTCAGAACAACATCAGTCTCAAGGCCAAAAGGAAAGTAACTCAAAGTCCATCGACAGATGAGTGGGTAAAGAAATGCACTGCCTATGTGTCACGGACCATTAGTCAGCCTTAGAGGCAAAGGACATTCTGACACATGCTTTAGTGCAGATGAGGCTATTATGCTAAAAAGAAACATGTAGAAGTCCACTTGTAACAAGTTACCTAGAAGATAGAAACCCATGAAGATAGAAAGTGGAGTGGTGATAGGCAGGGTCCAGGCACACAGAGGTGATGGGGAGTTTCTCTTTGAGCAGTTGGAAAAGATCTTCAGAAGGATAAAGATGGGATAATGATGTGAATGTCTTCAATGCGACTGAATTGTACACATGTCAGTGGTGAGTTTGTGTCAGATAACTTTTATAAATTACATAATAAATAAATAATTACATTTAAAGTACAGATTTTGGTTCAATAGGTCTGGAAGAGATCAGAGACTCTGCATTTCTAATGCACCATGATGCCATCCTTGCTGGCTGTAGTGCTTTTAGAGTCAAGGCCATTAAAAGGAGAAAAAAAGGTAAATACCATATTACTTACTGTGGGAAATAATGTTTCATCAAACAGGGTTTCTAAACCAAAATATTTAAGAAATTATATAGAGATGATGAACTAGGTCTAAAGAAACTCAGTACTCAGATTTTAAGCAAAGTCCATTTGGTTAATGATATGCCAAGAACTTCCATGTTTCTCTGTGGTTCTAACTGCACTTTGGTAGTTAGTAAAGTATATAAGGATACTGACATTTGCTTGTTGCTCCCCTAGTCAGCATTTGGCTATCTATAGGGGAAAAGGTACTTAATGCACTTTGGTGTACATCTATGATTTGTAGTTTCATTAATGTTATTCTAATCCTATTCCTCTCAGTTACCAAAGCAAGAAGGTAGTAAGTCCTGGATGTCAACACACAGCTCATCATAAGCTTGGGATTCTGTTACCAGAGGCTCTCCCTCCACAGCATTCATCAGTGTAGTCCATGTCTTCTATGCTTCCCTCTTTTCCTGTGTTATTGCTAGAACCAAGAGACCAAATATCAGTTTCCACAAAGATATCAAATGTGTTACTTTGACAGGACCTGTGAAGTTTGGATTTCAGAATTGTTTGCAGACATCAGAAACGATTGAGTCTGCTGGGCCTTTTATCCTGTCACTTTGAATGATACTGATGTTATAGAAGGATAAAGGATGTGGCATCAGAGACTTCTATAATCCTCAAGTGTTTCACTGACAGTCCACTGGGGCCTGGGTTAGCCTGACATATCTCTCAGAATCAGTTTTCTCATATATAATTGACATTATTAATATCATGTACTCTTATGTTACTATTAGGTATTATCTATGTTTGATTCAAAAATGTTAGGTTAAATTACAAATCTTCATAGAAGATACATATGTGGATCATTTCTTCTCATTTCTTTCCCTAACTGAAGTTTTTCTGACAGCAAGGACTTAGCAAGGGCGATCATTTTAGCCCCCACAAATAAGCTTCAGTCTCTACATTTGGTCCCAGATGGAAAACTTCAGGAGGAGAGAAGCACTGTGAGCTGCTTATCACTCAATGGCAATGCCTAGCATCCTGTGCAGGGAGCTTCATAAACGTTGACACCTAAGTAGAAGGTGTATTTCTCTGATGTAGTTAGGCTTTTCTAAGTATAAAAAATGAATAACTCTGGTTAATAACCTAGAAGCACAGCATTAACTTCCAGTCTCAAGTCTATGGAATGAGAACTAAGAAACTAGCATGAGCTTTTGACTGCTAAGCTTGACTGGCAGTTTCACTTGGCTGGAGGGGCACCTGTGGGCTAAGTGCTCTCTGCTCTCCTTGCCTTCTCTGGTGTCCTGCCCCTGAGTGCTGCTTCCAGCCACTGTCAAGTGACCAGATCTACTGTTCCACACTGTTTCTGCCTTGGAACCAGCTGGCCATGGACTGATCCCCTTGAAACTGTCAACCAACATGAATCATCCCTTCCTTTACGCCTTGTATGCATCAGGAACATTGGACAGAGCAACAAAAAACTGACTCATATACATTCAATTATTTATTCATTTTTATTTTCTATTACAGTGAAAATTCAGTGAGAATTAACATTTGTCTGCTAAAATGTAAGGACTATGTAAATGTTAATTAGCCAGTGTTGTGGTTTTTACTCAAGAAGGTGAACTGCTCCTTTTATCTCTTTGTACTTCCTTTCTGCTCCATTTCCTACCCACCTACAACATCTGCCTTGTCGCTGGCTTCTAGTTCCCTAAGTTCTACACAGTCCAGGAAAGCACCCCGGCATGTGGGCTTCTAACTCCTGCAGGTTCACTTGGACCTGGACCACCAGGGAAACTCAGAGCTTCAGGGGAGGCACAGGAAGAGCATCAGGGCTAAAAGGCTCAGGCACTAAAAATAAATATCTAAAAATGAAAACATCCCTTGCAGAACTGGGAGGATTCTAGTAATATGGCTGTGAGAAACAACAGAGATTCTAGAGAAGAAAACATGCATAATTAAGAGATCTTACACAAGAAGGGGTCTGTCTGATGTTTCTTGTCCCACATAACCTCTGGCCTTAATTATTTTAAAATTCTTCTGAAGAGTGATGCAAGGAAAACAACCTTTGTTGGTGCCTGTTGTTCTTTTCTTCTCCCATTTATTTATTTCCTTTACTTCTTCCATAAAAGATTTCTTTTTACAGGAATGAGCACTCATCCTCAGAAACATAATTAAACCATAACTGGAGAATTAAAAAGACTCCGCTGCGTACATGATTCGTGGCACATTTTCTGGGAGTCATGATAGAATACAAGAACTGTATTTCCCTGACAAGTCTTGTGAGATAAAACAAAGGGAAACTTTGATGGAGGTCAATGGTCAAAGCACTTGGGGTGGGGGTGGGGGGGTCACCATTATATGCCACTCTTTGCTTTAATCCAGTAGTGGGGTTAATTCTGATACTAGGATGAAATATGTATCTTATAAAACTTTTTTTAGAAAACTATAGATAAATAGAAGTATTTCATTCCCTCCCCTTCTTTTCCTCAGTGCATATTTTGGAGAATTTTTTTCCATCTTTGAAATGGACTTACATCTTACTGTCTCTCTTGAGATTAGAAGAGTCCAGAAGTTTTATATAATATTCCTCATTTCAGTTTGGCATAGTGTACCGAAGGATGGTAAATAAGAGAGAATTGATTTCATAGGCCAGCTCCTTGGCATACATTGATTTTAGGCATAATATAGCTAAGATTTTTAAAATCCAAAGCATCTAATTTCCTAATTGATTCTTTATGCATGTTCTAACACTGAAGTCCCTTTCTCAATACTTTGTATAAAGTTTTCAAGAGGTAAACACTTGATCAAAGCCAATACACATTTTTGTCCCCTTCTCGTTAAACACATCTGAGTTTTTGATTGTTGATACAGAGGATTGGACCAAGGACTGTCACACTGAGCTATACACCAACCTTTTTATAAATAAAAATTATTTTGAAATAAGGTCTTGCTAAATTCTTGAATTTCCCAGGATGTAGTTGAATTTGCAATTCTGCTTCAACTTTCTGAAGTGCTGGGTTGTAGCAAGGCCACCATGCCTAATTGACTTTCTCTAGCTTGCTACTGTTCCCATTTTATTCCTTTCCTAAGCACCATACAGGACACAGTAACAAAAACTGTTATTTTGATGAGCAGGCAACGTGACTGGACCTCCGGATCTCTGGGAAGCTTACCCCATAGCAAGAGAATGCAAGCAATACATAGAGCTGTCGTCAGCATACAGAAAACTGAGACATCCGTGAAAACCTTCCTTGGACTATGGGCAAATCAGGAGGGAACTTGCAAAGGAGAACAGATTCTTCTCATAGAAAGTACCACAGAAGCACTTGACTCAACATCTACCAAAAAAAAAACCTAGGATGCATTATGTGCATGTACCAACTCCCTACAAGAAATGTTAACATTATGTTCTATAAATATGCACTAAAAATGCACTAATAAAATATTTTGAATTCAAATTTATAGATCAATTTATTGTACCCCTGATTAAAGTAAAAACTATTTTTGAGATTGAGAGGCAGAAAATTGTTTGAGGAAGAAGCTTGCCTTTGTTTCAATATGAATAGAAAATATCTACTGGAACCAGGTAATATCTCACCAGGATATGAGATCTAATTACCAGAGTAAGTATTTTGATAATATACTCAGCGTTGATAGTACCTGAGATTTGGTAAATCTTCTCTTGACAAACTTCTAGTGGACCTAATGTTCTGCAGGATTTATCCCATTTTTTATGAGAGATGATTAAATATTAAGGCAGTTAAAAGTCACAGGGAGGCTATAGTCTCTAAATTGTATAAGTGATATTATCATGTGTTCAATGAACTTACCTTGAGAATATCACAAATAATATATTCTGTGAATCGGAATTCATTACTTTTTCCCCCTTTTTTTCAAGGTTAAGATGCAGTTTATACACCAATCAGTAAAATGGATATATGTGTCCCAAAATGCAGTTGGAATAATCTAAAGCAAAATAAATACATAAATGAATAAATAACACTTACCTCTGCAGTAATTTTGTGGAAAGGACCTAGATTGTGCAAAGCCCCTTGAGCTATTTTTAAAGTTTCTAGTTGTTTATCACCGTTTTGAGATAGCTTTCATTTCAAAGTGTGTGTCTGGCAGTCAAGCAACTTAATTCTCAGTTGCATTAACAATTTAATACATGACTGTATTTGGCTCTGGTAGATGTATTAGGCACCTTCCCACTGTTGAGACAGATGCCTGATACAATCACCTTGAAGAGGTAAGGGGTTTAGTTTGATTTTAGAGATTTCAGTCCAAGGTCAGCAGACTGCAAAACAAAAGTATCAGAATAGATGTGCAAGGCGAACAAAAGCTGCTGACCTCATGATGCAGGAAGCACAGAGAATTGCAATGCCAGCCAGAGGCCAAGGTGTTAAAGACCAGAAAAATTCTCCAGGTCATGGCCAAAAGACTCACTGAGGAGCACCTAGGACTGAGTTTTGGTAATCTACAGATTTCTCAATCTAGCCATTCAGGCTAGATTAACTGGTTCAGTAGACTAATTTGTAGATTCCAAGTAGGGATAAAAACTCAGACATTTCACAGTTCTTACAGTATGTACATCATAATATTATCATAAGGATTAAATTAAATGATGTATGCAGTATTTTTAGATCAATAGTTGGCACACAAAAAGCCCCTAATTAATTCACCTAGTATTAGCTGCTGAACATAGTCATGAATTTTTAAGGTGTTAAAAACCTTGGAATATTTGAGAATTTCAATTCCAGTGGAATCAAATGATGGAAAATATAGACTAAGTTTACTGAAAATTTTCAGGCTAGTTTGCATTTTCTTTTTAAATTGCTTGAGCAAGCAATGGTTTGTATTATTGGGAATTTTGTGACCTGATTAAATATCCAAATTCTTCATTTAATATCAACTACCTGAATGATTTCAGAGTGTTAATCTCTGCCAGTGATCTTTCATGTCAATATTTGTTTCTGCTGAAATCATTGTCTACTTTTAATGGTCAGCATCCATAGCAGGCATCATTGTAGAAAAATTTGTTTCACTCCCCTATAAAAATGTGTTTTGTTGGTTGCTTTATCAAAATACCACAAAAGAGAATAGTAGTAATTCTACTTAATGTATTCTAAATATCACATGTATGAAGTATGAAAAACAGCGTTGGGCCAGCAAGACAGCTCAATGGTCTAAATCACCTGCTTACGCAAAAGGCAGGGACTACAGTTCACCACACACAAAAACAAGTCTTTAAATTTTAAAAAGATTATGACTGTAAAAGATACATTGTCATCAATCCTTCCCTAAGTGTTCCCCTTATTTCCAATACATGTAATCCATCATTCTTGTTACTTTCTGAAGAAATTCCGCCAAGTCCTTTGCTTTGTTTTTAGTTGTGTTGTTGTGGCTGCCTCAGTGTTCTGAACTAATTCTAATGTTTACATTTCCTGATAATTTTAACTTTGAGCAAGGGTCAGAATTCACACAGAGCCAGAGCAGGTGAATGAGGTGGGTCAGGACACACTGTGAGGTATCCATCCATCTGTGTCTCCTTTGATGGTATTTAACAGTAGCATCCACTGGTGTTTTCATCACATTTTGCAGAGACATTCATGAAAGAGAACTTCCAGAGCTGCTTCACAATGCAGCAAGAATAATGGTATAAATGTGTTCAAGTCAAGGTAGAGTATCTGGAGAGTGATTAATGGCTATATGTCTTTAACTATCATAAATTTTGGAAATGTAAACATTCACAGTATATCTCTACCACGCCTTATAAACACATTCAAAATCATTACTGCTTTGAATGAGAGATATTATTGAGGTTCACCAGACTTTCTTCTAAATTATACATAACTATTTCAATAAGGGAATAAAACAAATGCCTCTAAGTTTCTGAAAAAGTAATCAGTGATCCTATCACACTGATCGATTGAACTAAGTTACTGTTATATTATTAGACATCAATTGAAGCTCATAAATATTAAATACAGTCTCCACATAGTGTTATCAATTGTATGAAGAATTTGATGGATCACACAACTCTTAATTTTTGAGAACCCAGTGAATATATGATGCTTCTCAATGGTGTTGAAGGGTTAGATGATCCTCTTAGAAACTTTTTTACAGCCCACCGTCACTCTGAGAGAGTAAAAAGCTTGAAATTCTTTCCTTCCCCTGTCCTTTCCTTGCTTTGCAGTTTCAAGGTTGTCTCGATATTTGTTTTACTTTCTTCTGTATTAAGAAGAAAAAAATTCTAATATGTGCTGTGCAGCACGTTCTTCCAGACCTGGGTCCTAGTAGGATAGCTCATCCACTCCTACTGACTTAAAATTGAGTCACAGAGACAAGAAGCATACACAAAATCCAATACACATGCAGAGCAAATCAGTGAAAAATGTGCTAGACTTGTGAAAAAAATGCATTAAGCCAATGTTTTTCAAATTATTTTAAAATGTGGAAATAATGTCAAGACTATTATGTGGAATATCCATATGCGCCAGCCTATTCCACAGACCATCCCAAAGTCAAAAGGCCTACACGCTGCCAATGCCGGAGCACATGAGCGCCCTCTCTAGGCCACTTCCTCTCGGGGGGAGTGGAGGTCTCTACCTTCTGTACACATCTGAGCAGAATCTGCCACTTCTTTGGGTGGTAAGCAGTTCATTTGATCTGTAGGTCTTTTTGAAGCGGAGGTGATATCTTTTCGCTATTGTTTTGGAGCTCTGCTTCCATCTCAGAGCGTTTTCCATTTAAGGTTGCCAGAGAACACACTGGGCATTCACACATGAATTGCAGAAAATAAATAGTATTTTAGTGAATATATATCCCACATACTGCACAGCACATATTTATATTAAATAATTTCTATCATTTATCTGAAATATAAGTTTACTGCCCATCCTGTATTTTTATTTACTTAATATAGCCAACCTCCATGAAAAAATTTCAGGAAAAGTGACACTTTATCAAAAGGGTTCATAAGGACAAATGACAGATGTAGAGAGCACATGCATTTCAAGAGAAGAAAATGCAAAGATTTAGATATACATGGGAGTTCTTGTCACAGAAATGTATATTTTTAATTGACAAAATAAAATTCGAACGTTTTTCATTTTGTTTCTTCAGAAGCCCCAGTACACATCAGCGGGGCAGTGTTTCTGTTTTCCCACTTAACAAGAATGTCAAGCTCACTTCAAAATGTTATACAGAGATAGACCAGAGCACCGACACGTGAGAAGCAAGCAGACTGACTGGTGTTCCGTAAATAACTGGCCAACTCTTTTCTGAACGGGAAATAGTCCATCACCCTCTTACTAGTTCTGCTATGACATTTTCCTTGTATCATTAGTTTTAAGAGAAGTATCAGTGTTTAATTGTAGTCAAAAAAGTTTTTAGTCAAAGGTTACTACCGGGTAGATGTCTAAATCTTATCTTCAATATGCAAATGTGACTTGGGGCATACACTTGACTGCTACTCACCTTTCTCCCCAGATAGACAGTATCAACTTCTTAGAGTAGTTGTGAGAATTAATTGGAATGTATTTAAAAACATCTATTATACTTAATACATAAAATTCCATAGATGATCAAACAAAGAATGGCTATATCCTCTGACTTCAATTACTCAGATACATTTTTCCAAGTTTATTCTGGATTTATCATATTTTTAAGCTGTTCATTTTGATTAAAATTCAGCCAGGGTTTTTTTGTTTTGTTTTGTTTTTTGAATCCATTGTTTTCAATCAAGAGTACTGAGGTAGGGACGTGTGAGATAGCTCTGCAGTAAGCGCCTGCTTAGGCAAGCTTAGGCAGGTGCAGGGGACCACAGTTCTATCCCCAGTGGCACATGTCACGCCAGCCCTGCCCTCAAGGCTGGATGAAGGGGCCAAAAAGAAAAAGAAAGAAAAGAATTCGGAGGTCATATTCCTGCTTTCATTTTGGTACTGAGGACTGAAGGGGAGCTTCACGCTGAGATAAATTGCCTTCTCACTTTTTATTTTGGGGACAGAATCTTGTTAAGTCAGTAAAATAGCCAGACTAGTCATATTTATTAATAAGAATATAATTCAAAATATTTGGCCATTATGGTTTAGAACTGTAGTGTCCCCCAAAATCCTTCTGTGTTTGGAGGGTCATGGAGGTGCTGTGTTCACCAGGGGAATAATTAACTTTGTAATAGGAAGTGAGGCTGGGTCAGAAGAAATGGGGTACTGGAGGCTTCATGTGGAAGGCAGTGTCTCCTTCCCGCCTCCTCCCCCTTCTCCTTCCCCCTCTGCTTTCCAGCTGCTGTGATGTGAGCAACCTTCCTCCATGGCAGGTCCTTCTCCAATGCCAGGTCTGCATTTCAGCCAGCCAACCGTGGAATAAACTTCTGAAACTATGAGCCAAAATAAGCTTCTCATTCTTTCCTTTGTGAATGTTGGATATTTGGCTCCAGCAGTTAAAAACAATGACTAAAATATCAGCTAACCAGTACGCTGCACAGGCTTTGGCCAATTAGAATACATATTGGAGGATAGCTAGAACATAGACCAACAATAGGCCTATAACTGGTGATACAGAATTCATGCGCTCTGGTCAAATAAGGACCACATTCCTCAAATAGGAGACACAAAGTATCAGGGCCTTTCAACTTCTGTGAAGGTGAAAGAATCCACACCTTAACCTTCATGTACAAAAGAAATAAGAGGGTTTTTTTTAATAAAGTTGAAATATGTCAATCTTAACCAAACAGTCTAAAATTAAAAGAGCATAATGGCATATAAATTTAGAAAAGTAAGAGCACCAGCGGTAATAATGATACCCTTCTCTGGGGAACATCCACTACTGGCATAAACTTTGTTGAACACTTCACCAATTTTATTCCACTAAACACTTAAGGTAAAGTTATCTTCATGTTATAAATAAAACTGCTAGGGACTGTTACATAACTCCCACATCACAGTAGTGGAGAATTCTAATCCACTTACAACTATCTCCCAAAACTATTTTCTAAACCACTATGCTCTGCTTCTTTCATTATAATCTAGTAAAGCAAACAAGGTCATATTTCAGTCAAAATGATCTGAATAATAAAAATAATAGCATTAACCTCTTTGACAACCACCAATGCAGCGATGCCAAGGTAATGTCTCAAAGGAATTTCATCGAATGGATATTGCTGATTCAATGATCAAATTTCAGAGAAAGATATTTTGAAGAAAATAAACTAAGCAGAAATATTATAATAGCTTTAATTTTTTCTCAAACACAGTAAAAATAAACATGTTTCTGTTTAACCAGATGTGGAGAGAAAAGAAAAATTTGTAAACTAAGCAAAAACTTGCACCTGGGTATTCCCGTGTCAGTAGCCACGCTAATGTTGGGATGTGTTTTCCTTGACACTGACCCTCTCCAAACACTGCATAATTCTTTTCACACTATTTTTATCCTATTCAAAAATACATATGTATTGTTTCAAACACAATTTTCATCTGTGTTTAAAAGTGTGACAAAGCCATCATTTCAACTAGTTGAATCAGCACATGCATTGGAATTGTTACTTTATAGGCTTCATGATGAGTCCAGCTTGTGAGAAAACTTCAGGTCATCTTGAACAAATCTCGCTCTGTGTCCTGGTCTGCACATGACAATGCTCAGGGGGCAGGGCTGCAGGAGAAGCAGGGAGCAGCCAGAGAATGCAGGCATCTGCTGGCATGCAAAGGAGGATGGGGCGTGTGACCTCTGCTCAGGGGCCTCGGACAGTGAAGTTATCACAAGGGGAGGGCAGCCACACCGGAGAGGAGGGACTTCACCGGAGTTGACTGCAGCCAGAGACCCACCAGTTTTGACTTTTAACTCCTTGGCTTCTCTGTCATAAAATATTTAACAATAAAATTTTAGGGCTAAAAACATTTGAAAAGGATACAATATAGAGATACACAGAAAAAAATGTAGGCCAGAGCCTGCTGTCATATATTTGCCTTCTCAAAATCCATTTTACCTTTATTATAGCAAAATGAATTTGTCCACAGGATCAGCAACAAAAGTACTGAATTGTAAAATCATCCTCCAAACTTCCTTTCAGCCTTCTTTCTTCCTTTCTTCTACCGATGAGGATGCAATTGCTGGAGCTGTGGTAACTATTCTGTAAATAGGGACACAAACCAGGTTTCTTGCAAGGTAAAGTAAAAAATGGAAAGAATCTAAGCATCTGGAGCAATGACAGTGCACACCAGTGACGTGTGTCTCAGAGTGCCTATCCAGACTCTTCTTATATATGAAGAAAGGAAAAACCCACCTTTTACAAGCCATAGCTGTAAGATTTTGCTATTTACAGCCAGAAATAATTCTTTTGATAATTGAAGAAGCAGTACTTTTCAACTTGTTTATTGTTTTTAGAGTGCGTGTACACAAGTACGTATGTGTGTGTAAACAATAAGGTAACCAATGAATCAAAATAATGCTAATATCAACTCAAAAAGCAAAGAAACTACACTGTAGTTGATGGAGCTTGGAAAACATGAAATTAAATATGGTCAAATTTGCAGGTTCTTTTTCAGATTCCTTGTTTCCAAAGAATTAGAAAAATATTTAAATAACATTCAGGAAGAACAACATATTTTCTAAAAGCTAAATTCAGAGTGTTTTTTTAGTTCTTTGCTTTTGCCTGAATTGACACTTTGTTAGTTCTTCTGCATACACCTTTCAAGGCTTCCTCTCCTTTCCTGCTAAGAGCTACTCTCATCTCTGCTTTGGTGGAGGAGGGGCATAGGGAAGAATTTCAGACAGGAAAGGAAGGCAGAAGAGAAGCTGCTCAGATTACCAAGTACATTCTGTTTTGAATTCCAGAAGTGTTTCAAAAATTCCAGTGGACAAAATGATCTTCAGCAATTTTTAAGGTAACTTAATGATAATAACTTCCCAGATATAATAAAGTTAGAAGAGCTAGATAAATAAAAAATAAAATCAGCAAAAATAATGAATGTTAACAAAAAATAACAAAGGTAATACGTGAAATGCAGGAATAGCAATTGTTTTATGAGCAGTGGCTTTTAAGAGCTTGCTAGATATTTTGAAAAACTGGTGTATATTAGCATTCAACTGAGGGAAAACTTTACGTATCTGTTTGTATGAGCACCATCTGCAGTCAGATAACTTTTAATTCTCTGAAATCACTTCACTAGTAAATTGTGCAAATATACAATATTTGAAGAAATTTATGAGTGATCAAGAGTAAATATTTATTTCACAACTGACTGAGCTAACTACATATTTTAGGAAGACATTCATAGGTGAAGTGTCTACAATGAAATGCTTTTCCAGTTTGAAAAAATGAATCATTTTATTTAAATCTGTAACTCACAAAATCAGCAGCACTGACAAAATCAATAATGCTACAGCATATGGTACAAGTAGATCCAGAAATGTGTAAATATTTGAGGATTTTGCTGTTGAGTTGACTTCTTCATATGCTCTCTCTATTACTTCTTCATATGTTCTCTCAGATACATCACTTGGAAACGTTTCCTCCCATTCTGTGGCACTTTATTTTGCGGATTGTTTACTTTTTAACTTGATATAATCATATTTGTCTTCTCTCACTTTTAATTATTATGCTTTTGGAGTTTTATCTAAAATATCCTTGTTCTGACCAATGTCAGGAAGTACTTCCCTTATAGCTTCCTCTTTTTACCATTTCAGTCCTTATATTTGTCTTTAACACATTTTGAGTTGATTTTGTATAAGGTCAGAGATAGGACCTGAGGCCAGGATCTGCAAGCTTCCGTTCACCATGGCTTCCCTGAGAGGGAGTAAAAATCTTACTCCTTTTAATATTCTTTTAGCTCTTTACTTTCTGAACTAAATTATGTTCTGATGGTCTTATTTTGAGATTAAATAAAACTTTATTTCTTATTTTCACTCAACTCAATAGTCACTTTAAACATCGATCAAGTGATAAGTATTACTAGTTCTTATTGATCCAGATTATCTTCATAACAAAAATGTTAACAAGAGTGAAATTCTATTTATTAGTTTATATTTTCAAGTATAACACACACATGAGCAGGCAAGTACCATATAAATAGTGTACACACACACAATCACAGTGTTAGAACATCAATTCATCTTAATAATCAGATACCCTGTGAAGGAGAAATTCTCAACATTTTACATATTAGGTATTGTGCTTTAGAAAATTATAATAATATCAAGATACCCTATTTTCCTCTAAAGACCCATTGAATGTCATTCCCAGCATCTCAATTATTTTTCATCTTTATTTCTATTATATTCTTCTTTCTGTGGCCCTGTCATTTCTTTTGTGCATTTCTCTTGATTTCATCTGTGCATTTATTTCTTGAATCAAAATATAAACATATAAGACTGAAGTTTTCTGTATTTGGTTTTTCTTCTCCAGTTTCACTCTCTGTTATCTTCAGTCATTATTTTCTGACTAACCTGCACCATCAATCTTTGTATCCTTTATAGCACGAGGTTCCTATGCAGAATGTTTCTGTTCTTTTGACAGATTTGCAAGTACTTGAGATATTACTATCAACATAATTCTGTTTATTTCTAATTTTATAGAATTAGGGGGCTGGGGAGATAGTTGGGGCAGGAGAGACAGCTTAGTAGAATAAGTACTTGCCCGGCAAGCTCAAGGGTCTGAGTTCAATCCTTAGTTCCACAAAAGAAAAAGAAGAAGAAGAATTAGTTTCTCAGTGAATATGTCTAATTTTTTACTAGTACAGAAATTTGTTGACTTTTTATTGTATAATAAGTGTAAAATTTAAAATTTTTTTAACTGTTTAGATGTTTTAAAAGTTGACAGGGATGAGGAGATAGCTCAGTAGCATAACCACCTACCTGGCAAGCGTAAGTCCTGAGTTCAATTCCTGAATAATAATAATTAATTAAAAGTAGGCAATTTTTTCTGTGAATCATTAAATATTTTATAGCCTTTAGCAACTTACTTTGAACATTTTATTATTTGTTAATTAAAGGCAACAAATATCTTGCATTATTATGTTCCTGGCAATTGTCATATATTACCATCAGTTTTTAATTTCTGTATTATAATCTATGCTATTTAGTAGATGACGTTTAATTCATTTTAACAGAATACCTAACAAAAATAAAATATCTGGTTTTTATTTTCAGATAAGTCACTTTTTCTGTCTTATGCTTTACAGTACTGCCATTATCACTTTGAGTTTTTATTGTTTGCATTTATTTGATGTTAATACTGGACACTCTTCCCGATCTTTCTGTATCATTTAGTTAAACCATATGCATTATAAGAATTGTACTTGAAGGGCCGGCCAAATAGCTCAGTAGATGAAAGTGCCTGCAAGCAGGCTCAGGGACCTGCAGTTCTATTGTAGGGCCTGCTATGCCGGCCCCACCCCGGGGCATGCTCAGATGGCAATTAAGACTGGGAGTGGTGACAAGTGCCTGTAATCCCAGCTCTTAGGAGACTGTAAACAGGAGGATCACTACAAGTCCAATCATGTAAACCCTTCCCTAAAATACAAACAAAAAAGACAATAACGATAGTACATTTTTAGAAGTTCTTATAATACAATAGAAAAAAGACAACACAATTGAGACTGGGAGTGATGGTGCACGCCTATAATTCCAGCACTTCAGAGGCTGTAAACAGGAGGATCACTACGTGTCTGATCTAGTAGTGAGACCCTGGGCCCCCTTTAGACCCTTCCCTAAAATACAGGAAAAAAAATAAAAGAATTGTACTTGGGATCAGAGGAATGAAATCATTCCTGAAGTTTACTCCGAGTAGAGCTCATGCTTGGTCCTGTGGAATCAAGGCTGGAAAATATGCATGCTCCTTTTTTTTACACTTGTGTGGAGATAGAGTGAATACAGACATCCTGCCTTCACTGTTTTCAATGCGGAGTGCTGGACCCACCACAGAAGAGGCTACACAATGGAAACTCAACACTGTCGTTCAGAAGAAGCAGCCAACGCCCAGGTTCCTCATGCCTCTGTTACTCCCCCAGTCTTTCCCTAGTGGAGCCACTTCCTCCCATGTCACATCTTCTTTCTGATGAACACGTTTTTATTCACAGTGTGTTTTAGTCACAGTATGCATTGCTGTTTGGGGCCCCAGGAACAACACGTGGAAATGGACAGATTTGTTTGCTACACATGATGACATCTTAGATGTTTTATAATATCACCTAATAAATCAGTGGCATTTTTCGTATGCAGGCTCTGACAGGTGGATTTCCCCACATTCAGTCCGAGGAGCTTAAGCACATCCCATGACTGTGCACACTTTCTGTGAAAATACCAACTTGCTGTAGTTCAAGCAGTGCTTTAAAGAGAACTAAATCTCTTCCAGCTGTGCAACACTTTCATCATCTATGGGTCCATAGACTTCCCCGGGGAAATACGCGGCCATGGACAGCCAGCTGGAAGAGCAAACATCAATCTCTTTTAGACATATATGTTTTGCTAGGGTTTAGGATGATTGAATGGTTTTAATAGTTTTTCTCCATTTATCAAAACACACCAGCCCAACAAACCCAAAACCAATTTCAGCTGTAAGCCTGCTCTGCTGTAGCAGAGCTGCATCATACCATTATGCCTCTGTGATAAACATTTGCATGTTTAAATGAGCCTGTTGGTTGTAGAAAATGTGACATTAATTATTGTCCCTTAAAAAAATAATAAATCAAAGGAGACTTTCTAGCTGACATTGTAGAGTATATAAGAATAAATTACATGTGTCTATATATGTAAACAAATATGTATCTATGTATAAATTCACATATATATGCATATACACATATAATATGTACAGATGCTTTTTTCTTAAGCTAGAATTAAGTGCACCATAAATTAAAACTACCATAAGTAAACAATGCTGCAGCACACCTAACCTACAGACTGCCATAGCGTGGCAACATGGTGTACAGTAGCGTGCTGGATTTTTCCCTCATGACGATGTAAGTAAATGGGAGGCGTGGCTCTTTGTTGCTGCCCGACACTGAGAGAGAGAGTGCTGCATATTACAACCTTGGATAACATCAAAACTCAAGATTCAAAATGCAATTTGTACTGAAAGCAAATCATTTCTGCAGAATCACAAAGCTGAAGAAGTATGATCTAAACCACTCAAAGTCAGAGATTGTTTGTATATAGTATCTCAAATATTGCACAAACTGCTTGGCCCAGGCACCACCAGCATTTCCACTGTAAATTTATCTTTGTGTATGAGGGTGAAAATATAAAGCATGGTAGCATAGAGCTATTCCATGATGAGATCTTTGTTTTAAAAAATAATGTTGAATATAGAAAAAATGTATTCTAAATTTCTTAAATAATGTTTAAGATATAAATGAATAGTACTCTTAGTAATTATAGACACTCATTTTAACAATATTTAATTTTAAAATTGAACTTTAAAAACCAATATAGCATTTAGAAATGATTAGTGATAATTTTCTATAAACCTATTCTGCTTATGTGAAGCTACAATTAAAATGAAAGGATTTCTACCAAGTCAAGACGGGTTAGCATTCAGAGTAAGATAGAACAAAAGGACCATGGACTTTCATCCATCCACAGATGGAACTTGGGAAACAGATGCTTGTTGATAAGCTTTCCTTGCTCTCACATCATAGGTCCCAGCTGAAGGCAATCTGGGCAAGATAAAGAGACACTCCATCAGCCAGGCCCAAGGCACCTTCTCTTCCTTTAAGTTCGTCTGAGCCTGGGATAAGGGGGGTGGGGGATGCCATCAGTGTGACTCATTTTGTGAAATACCTCATTGATCTTGGTTGAGGAACCATTCCTGCATTTGCTTGAAATGAATATAAAAGTGGTGATCTGGTGGGTATCACTTGTAGTTTCAAAAAGAGGGTTAATCTTGTTAATGTGGTATAACTTTAAAACTTACTCAGAAACAGAGGATACCTTTTATTGTGTTCTACCAGCAACTTCAAATATCTTATGTGTTAAGAAATAGATGTAAGACAGATAGGGCAGGATACATATTTTTTTATTTTTATATTTTTATGGAAGTAAAAGAGTAGAAATTATTTCTCAAAAACATAGACATTTGTGGCAGATGAAAAATAGATATTCTGTATGGAATGGACAGAAAGAGATAAGAAGAGTGAGGAACAGATGTGCCCAATGGAGGAAAGAAGCCCTCTCTACTAACCCGATGATAAATTAGATTAATAGAGTGCTTGTGGCTAGGTCACAGGAAGGTCATTGGATGATAAAAAGCTGCCCGTGAGTACTTCCAGTGCCACATCATCTCAAAGCCCAAATCAGGATGGGACACAATGGTGCATTCTAGTGAAGTTTAGTCTCAGATAACAGCAGAATCCAGGGGCAATTCTTTCCAAATCATCTTGAAATAAAATCAGAGTTAGAATTCTCGCTCAAAAGTGGCACAGGTATGGAGTTCACATATTAATCTGTCACTACTCCACCAAAGACACATGACAGGAGATGAGCCGTGACCAACCTGTTAGGGAAGCGATAAGTCCCTGCATGACATGTGCATCTCCCTGGAAACTCGCCAATTTACCTGTCCCTATTTTGAACAAAACCCACCATCCTGAAGGAATCCAAAACCTAAAAATTCATACAATACTGATATGAGACTGGAAGAATGATACCATGAGCACAATGCTGAAGAAATGGAGGGTCTGGCTGCAGCGTTCATAGCACAGCTTGCAACAGAAAGCCCTACTCTCCATCTTCCGTGCACATGCTATGCTTTCTAAAAATGTACAGTATTTCCAAGTATACCCTGACATCGAATACAGCTCACTCCACGTACAAGAGGCTTTTCTGTTCTGGGATGAGTAGTCAACAGTGCTGAGTAGCTTCTCGTTGTTGCTGAGGCACACGCTACAAATATATAAAGAAAAAAGTGTAAAAATGATTTGGAAAATATTTAACATGCAAAATAAGTCTATATTAAATTTAAGCTTAATTGTTTGGAAGTTTTTTAATGTCTCATTATGAGATATCAACAAGTTGACAAATATTTTATTTACATTACTGTACAAAATTTATATAATAATCCTATCTCTCTATTCATTTAGTATGGAGTTTTACTTCTTAAAAAAAAGAGTTAGAATTCTATTTTTTTTTTAAATTGGTGAATTGAGATCATTAACACTGATGGTCATAATTGATATTTACTGATTTATCCTTGCCATCTTAATTGTATTGTTGCTTTCTGTCTCCCATCACGCCCCCTATTTAATTGCATGACTTACCTGGTGGATTCATTTGATTGGGGTTCATAAAGTTGTAGGTTTGTCATCTCTTTCTATAATGTCCTTCAGCATATTTTGGAATACTGATTTTCTGCTAATGAATTTCTCAGGTGTCTTTGTCATGGCAGTACCTTATTTTCCATCAATTTTGAAATACAGTTTTGTGGGGTACATCAGTCTGGCTTGGGGGTTATTTTCTTTTAGGGCTTAAAATACTTCACTCCAAGCTCTCCTGTACATAAGGCTTTGCATTGAAAAGTCTTCTGTGATTCTGATGGGTTTTCCTTTATAGCAATTTGTTTCCTTTCTCTAACAGATTTTAATATTTTCTTCTTATGTTGAATTTCTGGGATCGTGACTATTTATGTCTCAATGTAGTTTTTTTGTCATGGCTAATTAGAGCTCTATATGCCTCACTTAATTGCAAGTCAAATTCTTTTTCCATGCATGGGTAGTTTTCTGCCATGTCTTCTATGAACAGTTCATTTGCACCATCTCTTGCTTTTTCATCAACTCCAGTCAAGGTTGTTATCTAGAAGCTACTGGATTGATTTCTCATGGTCTCTTGTTATTTCTAAGAAATCTTTCTTCTCATGATCACTAACCACAATCCTGTCTTTTGTATCTGAGATTTTTGTCCTCACATTGGCTTATTCTGAAACATGTGCATTTTTAATGGAGTTTCTAAGTCCCTAAATATTTGTTTGAATCTGTTTTATGGAGCTGTGTTTTTTTTTCCTATGTTGGGCATTCATAATTTCCATCATTTTCCTAAACTTTTATTTTTTTATCTATATCTGCTCTAGAGCTACTAAGCATGTTTTTCATTTTGACCACAATCTCTATAGTTTTCTGAGAAATTATATCTGATTTGATTTTCTTCTAGAACCTCTTGGATAGTGTCTATAATTTTAGGAAATAATTACTTCTGAGAGGAGTCTTTAGGAGTAGCTGGATTTGGGGTTTTGAGTTTGTTGTAAGATCTTATCTTTTCAATTTATTGGGGATGAAAAATTGCTGCTTACCAGACTCTGGTAATTTAACATTGGACTGTAGTAAAGTTGTGATTAGAAGGTAAATGTAGTGAGAAGAACTGTTTAGAGAATTATGTCACCTTCACTGACATCACACAACCAGCAATAACAACAACATCAAACACAACCTAAAAAATGACAGACTGAGATAACTATTAATTTCCCACCTTTATACCTAAATTAATTAGATATGTGGCTAAAATAACAAAATCTATCAAATAGATTTTGATTGCATACAATCAAATAATTGTATGCAGCAAATAAGCCCTTGATATGGTAATTTTACACTCAGGGAAAAGCTATAAAGGGGCTTAGGGGAAAAATGGAGGAACATAAGAAGAGAAAAAGATTAGAAGGAAGCCTGGAAGACAGAGGAAGGCCTCACAAATTTTGGGAAAATGGTGAAGAAAGCAGGTGGAAAGAGGGGAAGAAGAAATAAAAACAAGAACAGAACAACAACAAGAACCTAGAAATCATGTTCATACTCATAAAAAAGTAAAACCAATGAAGAAAAAACCGAACAAAATATACAAAGAAAAGAGAGAGAAGGTATAAAAAGAAAAAAGTCTACTATAAGACATGTCTCTGTTATCATTGATAGAGAACATGGGCAGACAAAGTCCATATTCAAGTTGATTAATCCCCAGAGCCAGCTGTAACTTCATGGTGGAGTAGTAGTAGATAATCCCAGAGAGCCTGGATCTTTAATTTCACTTAAGTTCAGGGTGGTTTTTGGCTGTGAGTCTGGAGCCAAACTCACTTATTTTGTAGCAGTCCATGTGGCTCCTGTGGCTTCAACTAGGCTCCCTGATCCCAACACTGGAAGCTGATAGATGGAACCAGTTGTTGCAGTGAGTTCAGAGCTCAGTGGGCTCCTCTCCAAGATGGCTACTGCCCAAGTATCCTCTCCTGGGGGACATTTGATCCCAAATCACTCATCAACCACTATAGTCTGATGCATCTGCTGATCCATTCCACTAGTGCATTTCTCTGTGGAGGCTTCTGGTATTGCCAATATCACCACATGTCTGGAGGTTTGAGCTGACTCTCCCAAGCAGGATCAGGGAGAAAGCGCTGCCTGGTACCTACTTCTCCATTTAAGTCTCTTGACTCTCCCAGTGACTTTCAAGTCTTCCTTCAGACTCTTTCTGGTTCTTGAGGACCTGCCTCCCTCCTTCTCCTCACACCATTATAATCCAGAGTCTGGACACACAATCTTGGAGAAGCTCTTTCTCCACTACTCATCATTGCCATCTTCCCAGAAATTGTCCTTAATGCTTAAATACCTTAAAAAATATTTTTCTGAAAGAATTCTGACTCAAAGACCCACCTTTCATACATCATCCATAGAAAAAAAATCTAATTATTCTGTCTAAATAATAAATCAAAGTAAAAGATCTGAAGTTATGGAACTCTGCCCTGCAAATATGCTGAAGTAGAAGATTATTTTAGGGAATAAATATACTCACTACTATAAGGTTTTACAGCTCCAAGCTGTATATCAACATTCAAGATATGGCAGAAGGACCATGAAGTTAGACACAAAATTCACCTTTATTATGTGACCCAACCATTTACTTCAGCTTCCTAGGGCTCTATTTTCTCATTTTTCAAAAAAAACTTATAATGTCCACTCTAACAAAATATTATCAAAGATGAGTGCTCTTTTATATTCAGTAGTTGTATAGTGGTCAACAAAAACAAGAGTCTGCAGCAACTATGTTTAAAGAGCTCATGTTTTAAAAAGTCCATGTTTAAAGAGCTCAGATCACCCTGTACCACATGCCATGCCAGCCCTGCCCCTGGGTGTGCTGACCCAGCCACCGAGTCCAGGCATGGTGGTGTACAACTGTAATCCCAGGACTGGAGAGGCTGAGGCAGGAGGGTCACTATGAGTCCAACCTGCATAGTAAGACCCTGTACTGAATACATAAAAAAGAGCTCAGATCAATCTCAATACAACAACTTACAAATTGTCTTTCACTCTTATTTCTACCATTATCACTGAGTGTCACAAGGCACTGAGAATAAATAACACCTCAACAACATGGGCCCTCACTTCAAAGCTTTTGATATTTTGCAAGCAAATATGTGGGTTCCTTCAATGAAAAGTTTATCACATTCCATTTTTAATCTATAATCATTTTTATTTTTTTAATTAAGTAAGTTTATGTATACATAGTGCTCACATTCATTACAGGGAGTTTATATCCATACATGATATCACCTGATGCTTTTCCTCACTTGCCTATATTCCTTTCAACCCTTCTTCTCCTCCTTATTTAAAAGGGCTTCATTTCCAGTTCTCTTCATTTTCTATTTTTTTCTTTTTCCATCTTTTCCTTTCCTGTCCCTCCTCCCTAGTTCTCCCTTCCATTTGAACATTTTCTTCCTATTTCACAATATCTATTTTACAGTTTGGTCCTTATTTATACTTCCAGTTTCTCACACCTGAGGAAAACATGTGTTATTTACACATCTGTGTCCAATTTATTTCACATAAGGCTAGGGCCTCAAGGTGCATCCATTTAGCTAGAAATGTTTCAAGTATACCTGTTTCATGGTGGAGTAATAGTCCATTGTATAGAAAAACACATCTATGCATTAGTTAGTTGTTGGGCATTTGGGCTGTTTAACTGTAGGTATGATGCTTTGGATTATTCTGGAAAGATTCCAGGACAAGGAGTAACTAGTTTTATGGACTCTAGTTTTTTGAGGAATCTCCACATTGATTTTCACAGTAGTTGTCCTAGGCTATACTCTCATCAACAGTGAAAGAGAGTTCTTTATTGCCCACAGGCCCTTTGGCATTTATTATTGGTTAATTTCTTAATAATAATCATTCTTTCTGGGCTGAGATGTAATCCTAGTGTTATTTTAAATTGCATCTTTCAAATGAACAGTGATGGTGAACATTTTCCATATATTTATTTTCTGTTTCTACTTCTTCATCTGAGAAGTGTCTATTTCAGATGCTCATATTTTGGATTTGATCTTTAAATTTGTGGGAGAATCTAATCATTTTGAATTTTTTTATATTCTAGACAGTATTCTTTTGTCTGAGAAACACAGTATTTAAATTTTCTAGAATAGGGTAAGAGAACAGGTTATCGTATCATTTTGGCTCAAACTGGAACTTCAAATTCTTATTGATCCAATGTAAACAAAATTTTGACACAATTATTACTTACAAATAACATGAAGAGTAAAATATTCTCTACCCTATATTCTCTGTTGTAGAATAGGAAGACCATGGGATTAATTTAAATAAATATGAGAATTTACCCTTCAACTTATAAAAAATAAAAAGATACCAAATGATAGTAGTGTTACAGCAGATACACAATTCTTTGTAGTAAGTTTTGTGGATTTCTAAGTGTTGACTCCACTGTGGTTGAACAAAGGAGGAAAATAAAGCAAACTGAACTAAATGCTATTAAAGGTTTTTCAAAAGTAAACTAAATAAACTGTTCTGCCTTTATAATAACTATTAAATCCTAGGTAAAAATAGGATCAATTGAA
Source organism: Octomys mimax (assembly GCA_002564305.1). Classification (NCBI taxonomy): domain Eukaryota; kingdom Metazoa; phylum Chordata; class Mammalia; order Rodentia; family Octodontidae; genus Octomys; species Octomys mimax. Next base: position 39,453 of record NDGM011257758.1, read on the forward strand.
AAATTGTATGCAGATTTTTCATCTTTTTTATTTGAATGAAATTAAGATTTAAAAAGGAACATAGCCACACCTCAAGGATGTAATATAATAAAGCCAGCTGTAAAAGAGATTACGTGGAGCAAGTTCTTCAAAACAGAAAACCAACCAAACAAACAAGCAAACAAATGAAACCAATTGTTCTTCTTTCTTCCTGAGACCAGCACCTCCTGTCATCCATTTTTTTCTCTGTTCTTGACATTTTCTTCTTTTCAACTTGAACTTTATCACATATACTAAGGTTATCCAAACATCTTCATCTAAAGTAAATGTATAAATATTAATAACTTACATCATTCTCCAGACACTACCTTTTCTCTCCTCTGTCCTCAACCATATATCTTCAATTGCTTATCTCTTCTCTGTATCAATTTTTCACATCTCCTAGCTCAGCCATCCCAGTGGGGTTTCAACTCATCATTTCTGAAGTCCTGCTCCACTAAGCCCTGGGATACTTATGGTAATATTCAATATTCATTTCAGTCATCTTGTTTCTTTTTCCTTTCTATAGTCTTTATTACTTCAAGTACTACTGTTATTTTGCTTTTCCTTTTTATTAACCTTCTTTCCTTGATTCTTCTCTGTGCAATCATTTTGGTATTCTCATATTTTCTCTTCATGGGTCTCTTAACATGAAGCCCTCAGGCAATCTCATCACCATTCATGCAAGTCCCCTAGATTCAAACACTATATATTAGCCAGGATTTTTGTTACAATAACGCATATCTGAGATAATCAGCTTATAGAGAGAAAGGGGTCATTGTTGGCTCTTAGTTTTACAGGTTTTAGTCCATGTTTGGTTAATCTTGTTGCTTTGGATCTCTGGTCAGACAGACAATCAAGGCAAAAGCACATGGCAGAACAAAACCTCTAACTTATAATCAAGGAGAAAAAGAGGGTAAGGAGCAAAGCAGAGTCCCACAGTGTCCAAGGGCATCTCTCAATGACCTAAAGACCTCCCAAAGTTTTACCCCACAACAGTTTTGCCATCTCCTGATATTGCCACTCTGGGGTTCAAGCTTTGGACAAAGAGGTCATTAGGGCCCATTAAACATTATAACATCAACTGTTCCCAACAGTGTCACACAAATAGATCTCTAGTCCTATGCTTTTCACTGATCTCCAGAGTCTTCCTACTTATATGATTGCCTGGTTAGATAGACATCATCCTATATTGTCTATTCCTGACTTTGGGTTAGGAACCATCCAATTCCATACAGCAAAGTACTATCATTATTCTTAATATTTGGTTCTATTCTTTGCTTTCTGTATCCAATCTTTCACCATGTTTTTTCTTTGTGCTTTCTAAATAAAGATCACATATATTCGTTATGAATTGGTGTCCACATGTTCTATTCCAAACTCTCTTTTTTATGTTATGTATTTGGTATAGGGTCTCACTAGGCAGTTTGTTTTCAGCCTCTCCAGCACTGGGATTACAGGCATGTGTCATCACACTGGGTCTTGGTGGCTGGTTCAGCAGGCCTGGGGGCTGGGCTGGCATGGCATGTGGTTCCGGATCAAATCCCGGTCCCAGTGCTTGCCTAAGCAGGCACTTAGTCCACTGAGCTATCTTGCCAACCCTACAAACTCTCTTAAAAGCAGTTTGCTTTGCAGCCAGAGTAAATTTTGTGAAATTACCTTCTAATAACTTGATTTCCTCAAACTCTTTGCCCAAAACTCATAATGGACTTCCTGTTCTTCAAAGAATAAGGAACAAATATTTAACATGAAGCCACCACATGGAGAGATGACTCCCACTCCTCTCCCTAGACTCCTTTCATAATGTATGCTTCTCGCTGAGCAACTTCTACGATAGCCCTCCCACACCCAGCTTCTCAAAGCACCATGATATCTTCTTCCACAAGACCTCATAGGAGTCAAAATGGCCTGTTTCTCCCTTCATCTACACACATTAACTGAATTTAACCTATTTATGTCCTACATAAGGGTCACTGGAACATAAGCACTGTGATACTGTAACAGTTGATCTGCTAACCCAAATGAGTACTAAGTGACTAATGAGTGGGTAGCTTATACAGCTTGGATATTCTGGGTAAAGGGTTGATTCACATGACAAGTTGATGAAGTTAGGTGGTACTGTCCATACAGTAGTTATCCCCTACCTGAGGATTTGGTTTAGTGATTTTAGTTACCTGCTGCCAACCAGTATGAAAATCTTAAAGTGGACAACTTAAGAAACAAACAATTTACAAGTTTTAAAGTGTAATTTGTTCTAAGTAACATTACAGAGCCTCACTTATGTCCTAGTAGGATGTGCATCAACCTTTGTCTGCTTAATCATGATATATAAACTACCACCCGTTCAACAACTTAGTGACCATCTGATGATCAGATCAAGTGTTGGCCTACTCTCAGGGTACTGTTGCTAAAGGAAACTTTATTCTCCTTAAATGACTGCAAAGTATAGGCATAGTGATCCTGGTAATTCAGATAGACCAAAGAGAACCTGAAAAGTGTTTCTTTTAAGTGAAATGGTGAAATTTTTCAATTTAAAGGGAAAAAAAGTATGCTAACATTGTGATAAACACTGCAAGAACAAGTCATCCATCTGTGAGTTATGAATTCAAAAGTGTATGGTTATATTTACCCTGCTTTCTTAGCACTGTCGTTAGTCTCCACCATGCCAAATTTATAAATTAGACTATCCTAAGTGTGTGTGTACAAGAGAAGGGTTTTCTATTTCAGGCATCCATGGGGTATTTTAGAACCAATTTATATCATATTAATGGAAATACTTTTATTTGCCCTTGCAGAAGTGTTATGCTCTTTTATGGCACTTATTTTTTTGATAAGTGGATTTTTATTAGTGATATTACTTGGCTAATATATTTATACAAATAAAACATTACATAACTTCTTGAAATTGGGATAGTGCTTTTGTGTTGCCATCATTCTATGTCACACAACTTTGGCCTCAGCCTGGAAAATAATATCTCCAAAATATTAGTTGAAAGAGGCTTTACTTCTTATGTTATTCATTTTCTGAAGATAAGTTTTACTGTGACTATCAATTACCTTTGCAGCTAAAAATCAAGGAAAAATAAAATTTATACAAAATAATGAAACAAAGAAAAGCAGGACATTGGGACTTGAAAAGGATTTGCTAAGAATTTGCTATGAATTTTACCTACAGAACAATACTAGTGGGATGCTAAAGAAAACAGTATACTATCAAATGATCTATGTAATAAATGTTCAACATCTGTTAGTTGCTTTCTTCTGGAGAAGTTGGAATGCAATATTACTTCTGTATGTGAAAATAATGCTGGAATAATATTTTAATTACTTTAGTGGGCAAATATTTTCAAGGAGGCAGTAGGCTTACTGAGTTGCTACATAGAAAGAAGTTTTAATACTGAAGTCCCCTGAGAGGAGTATTAACGTTGGTTTTAAGTTTTTTAAAAAAATTATGAAATGATCTTGTTGGAACTAAGTAAACACATGCTTCAAATTTTTAACCACTAAATAACAAGGTAAAAGAAATATACATACTGTGTTGTGAATACGTGAGTGTGGCCTGGTGATTTTCAATTAGACTGTGTATGTGGAAAAGTCTTTGGCATCACAGGCAAAGGATGATGGGTTGGGACAGCCAGCCAAGGTCAAAGTCTTCGTTAAGAACATCAGTGTGATACATGCATCTAAAAACAACCAAATGCCAGAAATTAACAGAGTCACTATTCATCACTAAATGAAAACTACTCTTCTGTTACATCAAACAGCACTTCTTGGTGATTTGTACAGTTCTGCAGGGGCAAGTAGAGCTTTAAGAAATCCATAATGTGGGCCAGGGAGATGGCTCAATAGAATAAGCACTTCCCTAGCATGGGCCTGAATCCCCAGTTCTGCCAAAGAAAAAGAAACAAAAAAAGAAAAAGAAATCCAGAATGTAAATTTTCTTACATTTCCATGAAGTGCACAATAAGCATGTTCAAACAGACTTTAAAAAGATAAAAGGAAAGAAAGGATTCAGCAATTTTACTTATAGTAATTTGTAGGGCTAGTGAGATAGTTCAGTGGACTAAGTGTCTGCTTAGGCAAACGCAGGGACCAGGGTTCAATCCCTGGTACCCCTTACCACACCGACCCTGCCCCTGGGTGCTCTGAGCCTGCCAATGAGACTGGTGCTGCACACCTGTAGTCCTAGTGCTGGGGAGGCTGAAAGCAGGAGGATCACTATAAGTCTGAGCTGGGCAATGAGACTGCATACCAAATACTATATATATATATATATATATATATATATATATATATATATTTGTATAAACTTTGATTCAGAAATTTTACTTGTAATACTTTATATATACTACTAGTCTTAGTTTTTATTGCTACTAATAGTTTGCTTTGTAGTTTATATGTACTAGTAGTTTATGTTATACAGTTTTCATAACTAGAGCTCTGTGCTCTACTATGTCATTATGAATGTTATTGGATTTTTCTTAGAAATATTGGAAAATTAGAGGTATTATACTTTCTATGTGTGTAGTCTTATTAAAATTTATATATTTAGTTTTAATTTACAAAGTACAATTTTTCTCAAAATGTAACTATACTTGGAGATATAAGTTATTATGTTTTAAAATTTAACACATTAAGACATTTTATTGTGATTAGACAAATTGAGATTGATATGAACAGTCACCATGTATAACAAAACATAAGTATCAGAGTTAATTTAATGAATGCTTTTCTAATATATTTAATTATTTAAATATCCATGGAGACTCCACAGCAAACCAGTTTCTTAGTGAGTATTACTACATTCTGAGCATAGAGATGCTGTATAACAGAATCTACTCCAGAAAGGAGTCTTGTGCACCATCTTCAATGTTGAGACAGAGATTTTTAATTTTCTATTTATTTTTCCCTTTTATAAAGTATTTATTTTTATTAATTTCAATGAGAAAAAAGATAACATAGCAACGAAACAGTTTCAAAACAATTAGTAAGACAGTTACAATGATTAATACATTGCATATTGTTGTCTTCATAGTAATTATTCAGAGGACAAGATTCAGACAGGTCTTGTCCAAACAATAGTAGTACAAACCTTTCTTCTCAATGGACTAAGAGAATGTAGCTGTATATCTATCCTAACTAACTTGTGCATACATACATATATATTTTTTTCTTTTTTTCACAAAAAAATGGTCCTTTATTTATACTTTTGCAAAGTTAGTAATACCTGACACAAGGTTGTCTAGTGACTAATAGTTGACCCTAGCCAGACAGGTTATTCAGAACTGAGGTATCTTGTTTGCTTTAGGCTCTGAGGTCTTGTCCCACCTACATACATTTGATCAATTTCCTAGCTTCTGTGGCTCCCAACATATCCCCCCTTTTCATTTTGTTTTGTCAGAGACCAGTGTTCCACTGCAATTAGAGAAACTATATTTGGAGAAGTCTTTAAAAGACCTTTCATACTTGAAGCCGGTCCAAAGATTGTAGTTACTTGAATTCAGCAAAATAACCTAACAAAGTCTAATAGTCCATAATAGTAGTGGGTTATCAGCATAACTGATAATTATCAGAAGTTGTTGACTTAAGCATTTTACAGCTTAGCGTATTAATATGGCATTACTTTTTATACCTCATAAAATAAAAAAATAAAAATGTTTGTATAAAAAAGGTAATAAAAGACAGAGTTTTTCATGGCATCCAATTTCCTCTCTGACTCTTCTTTCTCATGCTCCTCATGGTCACCCTGTCTTTTTTTGGTGAGGATCCAATGTGAACTATGGACCACAACTTTTTTTTTTTTTTTTTTTTTGGCAGAACCGGGCATTGAACTCAGATCCTTGTGCATGCCAGAAAAGTGCTTATTCTACTGAGCCATCTCTCCGGCCCCTACAACTTTTTATGTCATCATAAAGCACTAAGTTTTTTTTTTTATTTAATTGTTCAACAACGCAGAACTCTTCAATCACTAACAATCATTTTGTTAACTAAAATAATCATAAGCACTACTACACATCATTAAATTGTTCCTGAAAGAGAATGTTATTCTTTCAAATTTGGTTTATGGGGGAAGATTTGTGCCTTAAAAAGTAGAATATCTAAATGGGAATACTGACAGGAAAGTTTGTTAAATCTTTTTTCTTTTTTTTGGGGGGGGTAATGGGAATCAAACTCAGGACCTTGTGATTGATAGGCAGGCACTGTGCCACTGTGCTATATCTCTGGCTCTGACAGAGAAGTATTTTATTTGGAACTAAATGAAAACTTCATTGTATCTGGCAAAGGAATTCTTATAGTGTGCGTAAGCCTGAGGCCCAACCACTGCAGAGGCCAGGCTGAGCCCTCCACAGCTTCAGGAGCCTAGGCTTTGGGAGGCTGTGTGATCCTGCAACCCCCACCCCACCCCCTCACGGAGCAGCACTGAGCCATGCTGAACTTTAGAAGCTTTGAAAATGTAAAAAAGGGGGCCGGGGAGATGGCTCAGTAGAATAAGCATTTGCCTGGCAAGTGCAAGGGCCTGAGTTCAATCTCTGGTACTGCAAAAAAGAAAAGGAAGTAGCAACCAGTTGTGGTGGCTCACACCTGCAATCCCAGCACTCAGGAGGCTGAGACAGGAGGATCACTGTGAGTCCGAGACCAGCCTGGGCTACAAGGTAAGCCCAAGGCCAGCCTAAACTGCATATCGAGACCTTGTCTGAAAAAGACACAAAAAAGAAGAAATCAAAGGAGCAAAAGGCAATCTGAGACCTCTAGCCCACCCAGAACAAGTTCGGACAAGGACACAGAAGAACTTGGAAGCCACACACCTGAAATTTCTGAAATGACAGCAACTGAAGTAAAGAAATAAGTCCATCGGCCTACAGAAGAAAGCAGATCACATATAATCTCACAGGTGAAAAAATAAATGACAACAATAGTGAAACAAATGCTCAGCATATGTGCAGAAGATAGATTAAAAAATAGAGGAGGATAGAAAAATGGTACCAACATTCCATAAGCCTGAGGCCCAACAGTAGTGTCTATCTTGTAGAAACATAATGGGTAACGGTGATAACACCTGTGCAGAAAAGCCAAGCCCCTCAGCCCTCTCCTGACCTCTGGCTTATGTCTTGTCCAGCACTCCCTTGTCCTGGTTGTCTTTTGCGCTAAGATTTCTGTTCCAATTTGTTGAGAGACAACAGCAAAAACCCTCTTTTATTCTATCATGGAATAACACAAATTGCTTACCACATTTGCTGTCATTGAGATTTAAAAGTGAAAGATAATAAAAAATTAAGAATATGAGACAGCAAATAGCTAATACTACATCTGCCTACCTCCTCACACAAACAGGTGTGCACACACACACACACAAGCACACTCTACTGGGGCTTGCTCAGTTGTTTAAGCGCCTGCCCGGGCAAACACTGTCAGGGTTGCAGGACAGCGGTTTGATCACCAGCTTCACATGGCACACCACACCCGCCATTAAGGCAACCAGAGCCCACCAAAAAAAAAGCACACTCTATTTTTTTTCTACAAAGGAGTTAGTATTCATAAATATGACTCCTTTTAATTATATTACATTATAGACAAGTAATGTTTATTATCATTATTATTACTATTTTACATGCAATTAGATTAACAAGTGATACTAATTGAGGCAAAATTTTACATAAAATAATACACAACCAAATGATGAAAATTCATTCCAGAAGTATCCTCTTTATAGAATTCCATGTTTCTTCTGAGACTGATCGAGTTAGTCACCATCAGGTAGAAAGGAATGGGAAATAGAAAAGAAGTTGGAAGAGCTAAAACAGAAAAAAATGATCTAAGCAAGAGAAGAACCAGGAATTCCCAGGGATGGGAAGGGAGGAAGAAGAGAAATCCATTAAGGAGTCAAAACTATGGGCATGTAAGAGATGAAACTTTAATAAGTTCTACTACATTACAAGGAGGGTAACAAGAATGCATGTAAAGCAATTGCCCAGGGATATAGAGAAGTAATGGCATGTGAAGACCTTTAAAAATCACCAGTCTGAATCTGCAGGGAGATGCCCCGGCAATAAGAAGCCAAAAATATGTTCTCACCTTCAAAGGGCACGTGCAATTGTTTTTCAGGCATAGCCAGGGGGAGCAACCATGTAGTTCAACATCGGCAAATAATTTTAACTATAGTCTAAGATAAAATAATTGGAAACATTTTCCAAGTCTGAAGGTTTGATATGAATATGTTTTGATGGTAAATAACACCCGGACCAAACTATGCAGGCTCTAAATACTTAGAGTTTCAAACTTGCACCAATTGCGAGGCTGACTGACAGGAGTAGAGACACTCTATCCTTAGTGAGAGATGGTGGTTCGTATGCAATGTTGTTAGTAAACACCGAGCTTTAACTACTCCAGAAAATGCTACACTAGCTTACTTGCATTCCATATGATTTGACATAGCATTTTATTCCTTAAGATCATTGCAAATTGAACAAAGAAGAAGAAAAGAGTTAAAACTTACAATGGGAAGATACAAAGATTGAAAGATATGGAATATATTTATGAATTGTACAGTAACTCAAACTTTAGACAGATTTGATGCTGAGACATTTAGCTAATTCACTCAAAAAATACTGCAGATTTTTACATTGCATCTTCTAAGCACTAATGGGTAACACTAAAATTCAAATATTGCAAAATAAAAAAACAAAGGCACAAATAAGCACTTACCTTAAAATTTTACATAATTTTATGAATATTAATAACTTCATTTTAAAATTTTCCACTTATTAAAAATGGTGCAAATTATTTTTGTGAATCACATTAAATCAATTCCTCAAAAAGTTCTGAAAGATATTGTGCTTTACGTTTTTACCTGCTATACAGTTGAATACTTAGAGTTTCAAAAGATCAAATAAATTATCGAGTTGAGGGAAGTGGCACATGACAAAGTCTGATTTGACCAAGTATGCCAAATCTGCACTTTATACCCTGTGGTTCATTAAAAGAAAAAAGATATTCTCTTTAATTCTCAAATTACAAGTGCAGGTATTTATTAACATGTATTTTCAGGTTTTCTGCCAAAGGCAGTTTCTTTTCTTTTCTTTTTTTTTTTTCCAAAGGCAATTTCTAAAAAGCATGTATATTTCATAGTATTCCTTTTATATATCAAGTTTTTAAAAAGCAGCTTTCCAACTAAAATGGAAAATTAATACCACACTTCTGAAATCTTCCAGGTGACTTCTACTTGCTGCTGTTTTAATGCAAGGCGAACTAGCCACTATGAAAAATGTAGGAACTTCATAAAGGTTTTACACTTTCTATTATTTTTTATTTCATTTTATTTTTTTATATATATTTGAGACAGAGTCTCACTATGCAGCTTGAACTCCTGGTGATTCTGTGTTCAGCCTCCCCAGCACTGGGATTACAGGTTTGTGCCACGAATCTGGCCTGCTCAGCAGGCACTCAGCGTGGGGGTGGTGCTGCATGTGGTTCTGGGGATTGAACTATGATCTCTGTGCTTGCCTAAGCTTGCCTAAGCTTGCTTAAGCAGGAGCTTTAGTCCGCTGAGCCATCTCCCCGGCCCCTGCCCCTATACTTTCTATTCTATTTAATGTTCAGAAATGTTTGACTGCAGTAGCTTTGATGAAAGAGTAGGATTTAAAATATTTGAAAGAGTCAGAAGAACAATTAAAAAACGGAAGAAAGAGCTTTAAGTCAAAGCTTGAGAGTCAGGTCTTCATATTTCTAAAGTGAATTAAAAACTTAATTTTTAATAAATTATCTCCTTCTTCAAGGGGATTGAATTTTACCTTGTTTAAAATTGCTTTAGCTCTAAACTAGAAAACTATTTTAAAAGTTAAATAATTCTACTAATTATTATCACTTCACCTTATGTCTGAGTATTTTGCAGACAATTTCTAGGTTCTCCTTAAATGTGACCTGCTTTATAAATACAAGAGGTGATTTCAGGACTTCAGGGTTAGGAACCTGCTGTCACAACCACTAACTCAGTGCCTGTGGGAAGCTGGCCCAGCACTGACATCAAAAAGAAGCTGACTAGAATGGCCCACGGGCACAGGGGTCTGAGCATCCATGATGCTGTGTATGTGTGTATATATGCAAGAGTGCAAAAGCAAAGGCCATACCATTTCCTTTATACATCTTTTAAATAATTTGGGGTTTTTACAAAATTAAACACAATAATTACTCTTAATAAAAGGGTTATTATTTATTTTCTTTAATGTGATACGTTGAAATGGCTTTTCTATATTCATCATTCAGATTGTAGACTTCTCATATGAATTAATTGCTTATAATGGAAATTCAAAAATCTGTTTTATGTTGTACAATAATATACAAATTCCACTAGATTTTGAGACTCCTAATTATGCATAGGTAGGTTACATGCTAAATTTATGAATACTGATCTTGACCTTTAATTATGATACGTTAATTTCATTGGATTAAGAAACATCTGGTAGGTTAGTAAGTTATAATTCTGAATGTATCATTGTGGATTATGGAGCAGAGACCTTGGGTCCTTATAGGTCTCCAGCCCAGGTCTGTCTGCACTGTCCCTTTGCCCTGCTCTTCAGAGACCATGAACTGAGCATCTTTGCTCTGCCACACGCTTCCCCCAGGATATTTCCATCTTGGAGCCAGCCTTCACAGATTGAATTGCCCGATCCTCGAGCCCAATTGAAACCCCAACTCCTTTAAATTGTGAGATCAGTTGTGTGACATTTAAGTTTATGTGTGTTTGCATTATTTTGAGGGGGTGACTGAGTCTCAGTTCACTGAAAGTTGTGATCCTTCCTCCTTAACCTCTGTGTGGCTGCATTATAGATGTTTTCCACTGCATTTGGACTAATTTATGTGTTTGTTATGAAGATGTTGCCAGATGTATTTCATTGATTGAATCAATCATGGGAAAAACAGATATCTCTCTACCTTTACTTTAAATAATGGCACAGGAAAATGGAAATAGCATAAAACAACTGACAAATCACTGCCTTTTTAATAAGCAGCCATGTACTGATTGTGTATCTTAAGCAGAAAGTTATTGATATTTGAATTATTAATCCTTCCTCTATTATGTGAAAAGTTATTCATTTTGGCAGTTAGGTAAAACCGTTGAGAATATACTCACCATCACTAGGTAATCTTGCCTTACCTGTGCAGGGCCTGCAAGATACAGTTGAAGAGCAATTGTCAACAACCACATCTCAGTGTGCTTCACCAGATAGGGGAATCAAGTGCTTGCTCCTTTATCTCTTATCTGGAAAGTTCTGGAGTAGAATAGCAGCCTGTTTTAATGGATCCAGTGACAACTATAGAACACCCTGTTCTTCCCTGGTCATCCGTCTCAGAACATGGAATGAAGAGTGAGCCACAGTCAAGGTTCAACGACCATTTCCCTGATATATCAACCTTTCAAACTTCCTTTTTATTCACTTGGGCTTTTAAAATTTGTTAGATACAGGGCTTCTGGTCTGTGTTTGAGTGTATCAATATTTATCTTTTTTGACCTTTAAATTAATCAACTTAAAACATTAGAAAAGATCTGAAGTCAAAACTAAACAAATACGAATCATCTTTCTGGAATTTAAAAATATTTAAATATCATAGCCCTTATTGAAATTAGAAGCACTTAAAAGTTCTCTTTTGATTTTCACTTTTTGTAAATTTGCTCATTTCAAGTGGTTTCTCTCTCAATATTTACCATTCCAACCTAGTTCACCTTCAGAACTCATGAGCTCACGGGAGGCAAACAGTATTTTGCTCTCTGCGTCATTTGCAGTGCTGCCGACAAACATAAATGTGAGCACCACTGGACACAAGTATGAAACAAGGCCAAGTCACATAGGGAAACGAGTGTTAAAAAGATTCTGGTGAAATATAAACTGAGGAAGAATGGACTCATTCATTAACAAAATACAAACTAAAGACACCATTTTCATTCATTTAATCCTATTAATGCATTATGCCATTGAATTTTTACTGGTTTCACTGCGTTTGCATCTTGCCTTCAGCTAGCACACCATCACTGATTACTATTATTAAATCATAATCATCACTGTCATGTAATATTTAAAGGCTTCAAGGAATTTTTAAGGGTTTGTCTGTTGCCTAGGATAAACTTGCTTCCTGTACTTAAGATCATCTTTTGCAGTAGTTACCCAAGTATTCCTTTTTTTCATTCATCCTCTCCTATTGCATGGCTTTAATACATACCTCCCTTAAGCAGTACCTTGCATCCCTTTTCTGGCAGTTTGCATCCTTGTCTGCACATTAGAACCACTGGGAGGGAAAACTGTAAACATTTCACCCATGGAGATGCAAAGTCATCTATCATGGGATAAGGATTGCTCAGTGGGAATTCCTAAGATTTTCATAGGAAAACCTCACGGGGTTGGAAGTAGGAGACAGAGAATGAACATTTACACCATGATAGGAAATGGGTTACAGAAAAGCTAAAGAAGGAGCTAAAGTGAACACACTGCCTTAAATCTCATGGTGGGAGAATAAATTCCCCAGGAGTAGGGAAGACATGATTCCTCTTTTTGTGTTCTAAGTATTTGGTATCAAATCCAGGGCAAGTTCAATTTTCATAAACTTGCTGCCTTAGCTCGCATCAAGACTTTAACAAAAGTATGCTTTTGTAGGCACTTCCCTCCTTCTCTTTTAGTTTTCCCTTTATTTCAAATAGCAGTTGGCTGGTAAAGGCTAGCAGAGCCATGGCTTCTTTATCTCAATAACTACAGGGTGCAAAGTAGCCATGAATGTTAGTACCATCATGTACAATCCTGAACTATAAATGACACTGTGCTAAGTTTAAAATTACCAGCTAATCTGACAATTCCCAGAACCAAGCACTGCTCATCAGACTGTGAAGTTGCCTTTCTCCCCTCATCATCCAAATCTTATTCTTCCTTCAAAGCTGAGTTCAATTTCTTCTACCTGCAGTAACTTGTAGCAATCCTTTCCCTTTGTGAAGTGCAATTCTGGCCACTTGTTTGGCAATTCATACTTTTATGACATTCATTATAATTTTCGTTGACTTTTCTCAGTAAACAGGTAGTTAGGCTTGCATTAAGCATATATCTCAAAAGGCAAAGGGAAAAATTTTATTTCTTTATGCAAAAGATAACTTCTAACCTAAACTTCCAAGCAATAGAGACAGTTGGAAAACCTCAAGTTTAACACTGATTATATATTCATATAACATCTACGTGCTTAGAAAGGGAACTAAGCCTGTCTGTTAGTGTTTGGGTAATAAGGTTTCTATTTTAGAATGAAGAACTATGGAGTTAACCATGTTTCTGTGCTCCTTGGTTGGCCATCCTAAGAATTCACCTTCGCATTTGAAGTAATCAGAAAAACCATTGGATACATCATAAGTTACAGCACTTGGATTTGTACTTGTAACCATTAAGTGCAATTATTAATTTACATTGTCTTGGGTTTTTAATTAATGTTATTGGTAAAGTTTGGACATACTTAATGATCATACCCATCATACTGAACTTATATCTATGTACATAATATATCTAAGTTCTTTACTCATTCTGCTTCCCTTCAATCCTTCTTCTCTCCCTTTATAAAACTTTATTTCTGTTGTTTCCCTTCTACTCATCATTATGTTTTAGCCCTATTCCTTCCTTTCTCTCCTCCACTACTCTCCTTCATTCTGCTTCCCATTCAAATAATTTTATCCTACTTCTTGATATTTATGAGCCACTTTGATTCCTACTCTTTAGGGTTTTTCATACAAGAGAAACGGTATAATTTAAACATGTCTGCTTGATGCAATTCACTTAAAGTATGTTTTCAAGGTGAATCCACTTTACCTAAAAATATCTCCAGTTAACCCTTCTTCATGACAGCATAGTGTTCTTTTTTAAAAAAAAGAACAAAAAATAGTATAAAAAATAAAATTAAAATGATATAGAATTTCACTAAACAAAATGATAGAAATTCAGCAATGGTCATTATATTACATATTTCTGTCTTTAAATTACTTTTTCAGATTACCAGGCATAAGCATGCAAAAGAACAAAAACTTTAAGCATTAATTACTCCTTTCAATACACCAATAGAAATCGGCAGTACAACTATTCAAACTATCCTGTGTATGTTCATGTACATATTTTCCCTTCCTTCTTTCACTCGTTTCCCCTAACCCTTAGCGCAGTTGTTCCTTTCCTTTTGAGCAGTTTCTTTCCCTTTCACACTATGTATTGTATCTTTTGGATTTTATTTACTCTTTCGGGTTCTTACACTAGAGAAACAATATGATGCTTACACTTTGTTATGGTTTGTGTCTAGTTGTCCCCCCACAGCCTCATTCAGTCATGGGTCAGCTTCTGGAGTTTGCGATTGAATTTTTTTCTCATTAATTTTATTGAAAATCAATCATTACATAACATATTAAAAATTGTAGACAAATATTGCAATGTGAAACATATGAGATATAGACAGTGAGTTTTAGAGAAACATTTCTTAAATAAATATATAGCATGAGATTAATAATAGACTGCACATTGTAAGTATATTATTTACAAACCTAAATGAATATAACAATAAAAATTGTCCAAAATAAAAATGAAGAAGAAAAACTTTACAGATAAGTCATATAATAGTTCACTCTGTGCCAAAATCAAGAAACTTATGTTCATATAATTAGAATTCTCAAAATAGAAATGGATAGGCAATAAATATTTAAAGATTTAAAATTTCTGAATGTAAGTGAAATTATAGCACTACATTTCCAAGAAAAATGAACCATTGTGGAAGAAATATGACTAAAATCATACCAAGATACACAAAAATGAAATTGTCCAAAATTAATTGTAAAGAAAAAAATCATTAAAGCATATACATAAAAAAATATTAGCTATGGAGGAACAATGTTAAGTAGCATCTTATTCCTCATTAGAAAAAAAAAGAGCAAGTGGGAAAGAAACTAGACTGATTAATTCAAAGGACTGAAAAGAAAAGATCTATCCTTATTGAATGTTAGCAAACATACCTTTGAAAACTAAAAATAAAATATTTTCCAGCTATACAAACTTGAAATATTCTAATACCTCCAGATGTAACATACAGAAAATAACAAAGATCATTATGCAAAAGGCAAGAGAAGTTGCTGTATGTCCTGGATAAAGAATAAAGAGTTCTCAAAGTGGTAGTTATGCAGGACTATGTAAAATATAATTACATTATATGAACCCATTTACAAGGTCATTGAAGATTTCCACAAAACAGTGTCAATCTTATGTCAGGACTCTTGAGCCAGTGCTGGGATTATGGGTGAGTGCCCTGGGCAGATCCTCTGCATTACAATGTGAGGAAGGGAGAGAGGCTGGCCAGCTGCCTGAGCTGCTGCCACTGTTTTTGCTCGCTTGCTCTTTGCCATCAACCTAAAAGGCTGCCCTCTGTGCAATGTGCCACTCTGCCTGGAGCCAGCTGAGTATGAGCTGAAATCTCCACTGTGAGCTAAATGAACCTTTCCTTCCTTCTTTCACTTTGGATGTCAGTTATTTCCCAGCAAGGAGAGAACAGTACCTGAGACACACATGCTGATCTGATCTATTGTATTTATGACTATGGCCTCTAGCTGCATCCATTTACCTATCACAGCCGTTGTACTCTTTATGATAGTATAGTATAAAAATCACATTTTTTAGCCATTCATCTATTGATAGATATCTTGCCTGTGTTTATGACAGCACAATTTGTAATAGCTAAATATTGGGAAAAGCCCAGATGCCCATGTTTTGAATTATGCATATATTCAAAGGTCTGTTGTTCTACTTTTTAGCTGACTACTTTTATTTGCTCATAATAAGATTATGATTAAATTGTTAAAATATGCAACATTAACCTTATCTTCTAAAACCTATAAAAATTTGCTTGTGTTATAACTGAGAAGGGTGACATTTCTTCAGTTCTCTATTAATGGTTGAAACTAACAGTGCACTACAGACCATTTTTACCTTTTTGGTATAAGATGGGGGCATTTCTCCATCAAGAATCAGAACATCCTATGAAATGTATCATATGTGAAAGGCTTTTGGTCCGTAGCTCAACAAAAGTTTTATTCCCAGATCTGCAGCTAAAATAAATAATTTTTTTTACTTCCTATTCATCAAATGCACTATAGACTATAGGGTTAATTTGCTACTCTGTACTTTTTGGGGAGAGGGAAGTAATAAATGATTCAATTAAATTTCTTTCTCCGAAGAAGTCATTTCTGCACACATAAGGCTGTGAAAATCATGCCTAAGGGACAGAATTAGGAAAGAAAAATATTCTCCTAGGAAAGGCATCAAAGTACTATGACCATAGCCCAAGAATGATGAGGCAGAAAGTGTATGGGGTTTTTAAGACAGCAGCACTGCACGGCCTCTTATTCTATCAAAGCCATTTCAGAAGGAAAGAATAATGAGTCCGAAGATGTTTTAAGAATTTCTGTTGCTTCTACTGCAGCATTAAATCTTTATTTGTCTTTGTTATTTGCCATGGAGAAATCTTTACTCTAAAAGAAAAATGGCATAACTTTCAAATGAGTCTTCCCACACATTTATTTCCCCAGAAAGGCAGTGGTGTGTGGGGGGCCAGCGCAGCCCCTCTTCCCGCCCGTCTCATGATGCTCCTGTGCTGGAAGGGAAGCAGGAAGCGACGCACAGTCACCAGCCTTGTTTCCAAGCACAATCTGACTCTTCATTAGGTTCAAATAATGACCAGAACGAAGTACTTCAAACCTGGGGAAAAGGCATAGACAGGTGCTAAATCATTGCAAGTTAAGACAAATTGAATGTGCCAATGCTGTACTTGACAGCACCATCTAGATGTAGTGTTAACGTTTCAATAGTTTATGAGTTGCACTCATGGCTGCCCCACTTATTTAACTAGCAATTAATTGTTAATCTTCTAATTGTAAGTATAGAAGAGGGTTTCTTTCCGTGATCCCGAGCCCCACTGATATTTGTTTTAAGTGAGACCTATGGATCTGAATGAAATTCATGTTTGTAGTGATTACTTGTTTTTAGTTCTAGACATTGATCAACACTTACAGATCACTAAGCTACATCCTCTAACCTTCTGCATACTTTATATTTATTTTCAGAGTGAGTCTTGATTACTTGCCCAGGTTGGCCTTTGAGTGCCATATTTTTCTGTTTTAGCTTTTCAAGTATCAGTACTTAAACTCCTCTTGCTTAAGTGTCTTCAGTTGCGATGTCACAGAGGCCTCAGCCTTCTGAATGGATTTCTGAAAACCTACCTTTTATGATCATTTTTACTTTGGGAAAAAACAGAAATCACACAGTGCCAGGTGTACTGAATAGGGCGGGTGAGAGCACACCGTAACGCACTTAGGAGCCCGACTTTGCGTCGGCTAGCATTTGGCAGCAGCGTTCACTGTATTTTTTATTAACCCACAAAAAGATTTTCAAGACAGAGGACTCCCAAAGTTATCATCAGAAAAGTGGCAAGAGCAACGGGGTAAATACATTCAAAGTTAGACCTATACATTTAGGGAAACTAATGGCAAGAGGTCTTTTACTGTAATAAATTTTAAAACTTAAAACACTATATAAAGATCACATTGTGTTGTGTGTGTGAAGCAAGGTATACAATAGAGAAGTATTTAATTCCCGATAACTCATGAGAAAGATAAATTGTATTTCTAGTGAATAAAATAAAAAACATTAAAGTAACCATTATTTGTAGATGGATATCTTTCTTTACTTAGAAAACAAAAGTCAACTATAGTACTATTTTAAGCATCTATTCAGGTGGGTGGCCAGCTTCCATGCACCCTCAGGTGTGCACATCCTGTGGAATGCTTTTCTCTTTCTTTTTTTTGTTTTGTTTTCTTTTTTTTTTAATGCAGTACCGGGGATTGAACTCAGGACCCTGCGCTTGCCAGACAAGTGCTTATTCTACTGAGCCCTTCTCTTTCTTCTTGAACGTGAAAAAATGTACAAATATAATGGCAAAATTGCTATGTAACCAGGTTACTAATGTATCTACTTTAAGTTAATTAAAAAGGACATTGTTGCTGGAGAGATAGCTCAGTGGAATAAGTGCTAGCTTGGAAAGCATAAGGTCCTGACTTTGATTCCTGGTACCAAAAAAAAAAATCAGTGTAGCCTTTAGGAACAGGACAGACATCAAGTAAAACACCCCTGCTGACCCAGAAGTAAGCTAATAGCCCTGTGTGAATTCTCAGGCCCTGCTTGACAGGCTATATATCTGTATGTTGTCCTCACCCCTGCTTTGCATTGGCTGTGCCCGGTTGGGAGAATACATGAGATTCCCATGGTATCCTTCCTGCATAAGTGATTATCTCTCATAGTAAGTTTAAGATGAATGGACGAGACCACAACATTGAAACGTCACCCACTGAAAAGAGATAAAGAATGTGGTCCAATGCTGTGATGTCATAGACCAACAGAAAGCAAATGATAAGCTTGGCCCAGCTGCTTGCAGAGCCTGAAGAAGTGAATAAGTGACAGGGGGACAACCTTATGCCATTCCCACTCTGCCACTCTGCTGTGCATCAAAGGCGCTCAGTATACTGATGTCACTGGGTTGTGCCAAACCCTGTTCTGTGCTGTGGACCATCAGGTCTCCTTTGCGGCCTAGGGGATCGCAGAGGTGAGCATCACTAGTATTCTGACTTAATCAGCACACACACAGACACACACACACACACACACACACACACACACGCACACACACACGAATCCCCTCACAAGAATTTTATGCAGGCTGATGGGACAAAATCTTTCTAGAATGAGAGTGATCATAAAAAATCAAAAACACTTATTTTGCTGGAAAAAATAAAAGAATCTTAACAAGATAAGCTTACTTTAAAACTCTCATTTTCTACTAATTTTAGAGAAACAACTGTACTTTAGTGCAATATTGAACTTTCAGCACCTTGACATGGATATTTATTTATCAAAAGAATAAAGAGTCATATCAGTAACTTTTATTCCATTTTCCCTATGAGTGACAGTCAAAAATATCATTTAAAATGGAACGAAATTGTTCAAAACAATATCTTCCCAATAGTTTTATTTGATTATCACATACTTTGAAGTAGCCAGAAAATTACTACCAAGACTCAAAGACAAAACTTTGGTTTTGTGGAATCATTATGCCTGTGACCTTTTGAAATCTGAATTCGTAGGCTAAGAATTTGAAGGTTGCCTTTTTAGGTGACTACCTATCCTTTCTAAGAGAATACAAAAATGACTTGAACAATTAGGTGGAAAAATGTATGCTACGCCTATATATTGCTCTTCTCTGGCTGTAGCAGGATGGATTGGAGACTAAAAGCCCAGTCTTTCAATTGAGAGTAAATTAACAAAAAAAATTCAAATTTCACCCAAGCTAATCATTGTATGAAACTAATTGGTAACAGATGATATTACTTGAAAACAACATTTATGCATGCACATCACAGGCCAGTAAGATGCAGATACTAATAGGTGTATGTGGAAAACATTTGCATGAAGGTTGGCCACCTCTCAGCTCAGTACCTTCCACCTCCTCACCAAATGCCCCTTCCCAACCTCTAATTACTCAGATTAGACATGAAAGTCGGAGAACATTGAGTGTGCAGAGAACATTGGGGAAAACACTTTCATCTTAGCCAGGAACTTGCTTTGTCTTAAAAGGATCATTCATTATAGTACACAATTCGAACTTGTGGAAAATTTTAAGTTTCCAGATAGGACAGAAGCACTTAAATGTCATTCAAATTCCATAAAACATATCTGAGAGGGACTAAATCTTCTTTGTGAAGGATTTTATTCCATCAGTAAAATTAAAGGGAAATGGGAATACAGTGCTCTAGATGAAGGCAAAATAATCAGGGAGTTTCATAGCCTAGTTTAAACATTAAACAAATAAAACTAGTTCCCTTAGCTTTTAATGTCACCTTACAGGTATCTTGAGAACACCAAGTATGTCATTAAACACGCCCACCAATTGTGTATGAGAGACATTGTTTTACATCCTTGCGAACACTGGTATTGTCAGGGATTTCAAAGATTATTTTAAAAATGGATTAACATATTTCCTATACATATAAAGAGATCTCAGTATGATATTTCATTACACATATATAACATCCATTGATATGAAGTGGCATTTTATTGTAATTTAGTTTGCGTTTTCTTGACAAGTAGTGATATTTTATATACTCCTTGAAGGATATTTTCAGTTTATAATATGCCTTTTACATGTTTGTATGTTGCTCTTCTACTAAGTTCTGAAATGCTAGAAACTAGCATCTTAGTCATTGCTTATTTATTCTTGAGAAAAAACATAAGTGTCTAATTCCATAACACTTTATCCTATTCTCATATATCATCTTCCTTAGCACTATATCTCAAACTCTCACTCTCTCTTCATTCCAGAATTCTTATTGGAGGTAAGAGAACTGTTTAGCTTGGATGCTAAATTGTCAATAATTATAACACCCACCTTCAACATTTTTTGAACAAATAAAACCATGATCATTTATCAGTTAAAGCAATAGAATGCCCTTGTATGCCTTGCAATGTATAGGTTATTTACTTAAATAGTGCAAAATATATTTGATTTTGTGATTGATATTTACAAAACCTATGTTTCTTCTTCTACTTGTTTTTTTCCATGTTTCATTTTGTTTCAATGTGGTAGGCACTGACATTGTAAATTATCTCTATATGTTTTGAGCAAAAATATCAATTTAGTATAAAGCCCTATATAATGTTGCCAGATTTCTTTTAAAGCCTTACATCATCATAATAGGCAAAAAACTGTGGTCATGTTATTTGAAAGGAGTGAAATACTTTTAAATATTGTTGTTTCACTAAGATATTCAAATATATCGTCTACATGATCTATATAAAACTATGGGTATTTGCATTCCTAATTATCAAGCATTGTTCCATATATATGGAAATTAAATATATATTTAAATATAGAAATATGTTATATATATATATATATATATATATATATATATATATATATGAATTCCTGGGCTACTAAATAGAATTTTCCCACTGGTCCTAAACAAACATTATGAAGATTAGAATTGAATGGCTTTGATGTCCAAAAGCAAAAAAAGTGCTACAAAATGTTGATGAAATACCAGGTCAGAGGAAGCAGAAACAGTCAAACACACACACACACACACACACACACACACACACACACACAGATGGTCTTTAGAATGTTGATGTCAGCCCCTGCACGTATGGTGCAGAATCAATGTCGTGAGGAAATGACTTTTTACCACAATAATACTCATGGAAATCTGGTTGTCATGACTAGCTCTCATGATTTTTAAGAGCTCATGGAGATTTAGAAAGATTAAGAAACTTGCTCAAAGCTGGACACCTAGTCTTGTTGAAGCAGGATTCAAGGTCAAGCGTTATTGTTCTAGAGCCGCCAGACTCTCCACTGTGTGACGTTACCTGCCAAAGAGCAAGCAATGCTTCCCTTTCCTTCAGCAGCTTAATCTAGGAGCATTTACTTCTTTGCTCTCCATAACCCTATCAGAGGCTCATCAATTCTAACAAAAGTTTTGTAAGATTCAAATGGAACCTGGCTTCCCTTCCCCAACCTGCTTGCCAGCACAGCCACTGTTCTCTGCCAGGAGCTCAGCTCAACACAGAATGCTATGAAGGAGGTAAGTTAGGACAAAGAATTTTGCAGGTCCTGGGGACATGTGGAAACACCCAAAAATGTACTACAAGTTCTCCAAGGACTTTGCCCACTGAGAAGCAAGGCTGCCAGAAAGCTATGACCTCAGATACTTATTAAAATCTTCCCATCTAATGACCCCTACCTTCTTTCCATGTCTACAACAGGGGTGCACTTCTCTTCCTTTGGGCACATGGTCTTATCATTCCCTGCCTGCCTGCATCCAGGCACCAGACATTCCTTGCCATGTTGCTTTTACACCAGCCTGGTGGTCTGTGCTGGCTCCCTTCTCCCCTGTGTGCTATGATTTTGAGTTACTTTCTTATGGCATCGCACATGCCAATGATTACACATAATACCAAATAACTTATTCCATAGTCATTCAAGAACAATCTATTATGTGTATTGCCTTAGTTGTATGGACCAGATCACACATATTAGATTCATTTATACTTTATCCCTCCCAGACTGGAAATTTTCAAACCAGTTGAAATCATAAAAATTACACGTTTCTCTTCCTGCACTCCCCTGGCAGTTATAGATACTCAAGAATATTATGAAGCAATTTGTTTTAAAATATGGGGCCGGGATTGGGCCTGGAGAGATAGCTCAGTAAACAAGTGCTTGCCTGGCAAGTGCAAGGGTCTGAGTTCAATCCCCTGTTCCACAAAAAATTACAATAAAAAATTTTTAAAATGAAATAAAGTATATATTGTTGATCTCAATGAGCTACTTCAAGGGTTTTTGACTAAAGTAAGCTATGGTGATTTTTATATTGGAAAACTGATCAAACTTCTGGTATCAAAAATAAGCAGTATTATGGGCTGGCCAAATAGCTCAGAGGATTAAAGCACCTGCTTAGGCAGACCCAAGGGCCTGGAGTTTGATCCCTGGGTGCACTGAGATGACAATTGAGACTAGGTATGGTGGCATGCACCTGTAATCCCAGCTCTTGAGAGGCTATAAACAGGCTGATCACTATGAGTCCACTCTATGCAATGATGCCCTGTACAACCTGTCCTAAACACAAAAAAGAAAAAAAAATTGAGCAGAATTATAAAATACATATTTACATGGAATCAGAGAGCTTTAGGTTGCAGAGCTATGTTATTTCACTTTTTTATCAGCCAAAAGATAAAATGTCTCTGGAAATTATAATCAGTTTTGGGAAAACAGTAATTCTTGAAATGAGTTCTTTGTGAAAGGTTTTATAACCATATAGGAAACTTACAATTAGCCAAACTTTCTGTCTTAACTTTCTATTCCCACAAATTTGCAGGCCTCGTAGCATTTCAAGGCCATAAATTATGAAGATGCTAATATTAAGGTGATTGAGAAGTAGGTAGTGGAAGACTCCCCTAAGCAGATGTTCCCCTTCTCTATTAGTAATAGAATTAGAAAGTCTATTTTAGTCGAACCCTTGCACGGCCATCCTGAATAACGCCTATATTTTAAAACACTTCCTTGTATTTAAGTGTGGATCTAAGCTCCGCCAGCGGGCCCTAAGGGGAGGTGACAGGTCCAAACTGTGGATCACATTGGGGCCACATGGTCTCCAGTGCGCCTTCTGTCTTCTGGAGAAGTGGGGAGTAGGCGGGGCCTGGAGCAGCCACGTGATCCGTGGAAAAGAGGCAGCGTGTGGGGCAATCCCCAGATGTTTGGAGGAACCATCCCGCAGGCTCTGGACTTGGTATCCAGATCTCAGAAGAAAAATAAGCTAATTTGCACCTTCGTTAAGCCACTATTTCACTAGTGTCTGTATCCAGGCCAATGAAAAGACCTGTGCAATTCCTTTCACATGTAATAATACTTTATTCTCTGAAATTATAGCTATGATACACTGACTGCAATCTGCTAATTTTTTTCTGAAGAAGGCTGACAAGCTCTTTAGCCTGCCAAAGACCTGGCAATTACCCAGCCTTGTTGACATCAGTCAAGAATTCCAAAGTATATCTTAGAAATCTGGAAAAACAAACCAAAATCAAACATTTCGGTCTTAGCCAGCCTGATGGCATTTCTACTTCCACTGATCCTTTAATATGAAAATTAACTTATGAAATCAAACTTTAACCCAGTAAATAGTACCTTTGTTGTAAATTCTTACATCTAAGTCCGATAGCTAAATATAAATTAAATGTACTTTATTAAAAGAATGGGCACGCATTCCTACTTTATAAATCTACATGCCTTTCACAATCAATGTCTTTTGGGAATACATTGTAAATTAATGCCACATTTGCCCTTTTACCAACCAAAAAGATGGGAGCAGTCATGACATCACTTCCCTGTGCTGAAAAACTGCTTTAAATTCAGTAGGAACTGTTGCAAACTCATTTCTTTTCCCTTGTTCATGCAACCAGAAGTGACAGAATTATTCTTGCAAATTGCTTTGATAAATTTTATTCCTTTGAGATTAAACATTCCCAACCTTTTCTGCTTTACTGATCTCTTTCATGCAATCCCTTTGGTAAAAGCCTAGTTCCATAATCGGTATTGGGTTTCTTTCCACCATTCAGAGAGCCGGTTAAGTATTTTGATTACTCTCCACTGCTTAGGAGTTTTTCCATCAATTTCTCAAAGATAATGACTGTTACTGTAAAGAGAAAACAGCCATAGTGTGCAG
>NDGM011257759.1:0-15000 GCA_002564305.1 Octomys mimax
AGCCTGACTGCTTTGTTGAAGCAGCCACTTAAAGAACTGAGCTAAGGGGCAGGCCCCCAAGTACAGGGTTTCTGTTGTGCAAAAGTAACTGAATGTTCCATACTGAAGTAAGAAAACTAAGATTGACAACAATTAATGATATATTTCAAATTACCTAGTAGAGATGGTGAATGTGTCCAACACAGAGAAATGAGAAGAATTTCAGGTGGTGATGTTCTTAATTATTCTGGTCTGATCACTACATTTTTGTATATGCATTGAAGTGTCACATTCTATACCACAAATATTCACAATTACCATGTATCAGCTAAAAATTTAAAAAGTAAGTGAATAAATTACAAAAAGGATGCAATTTAGAAAGAGGGAAAATCACCTTTGCTTTTAGATGAAAGTTTTGCCCCTTTTTAAATCTTGAGAATTTTGGCTTTCATAATCCATCCTTCCATTTTCACTATTCCCTGAAATCTACAAGAAAACAACTGCTCAAGTAGGGTGATGAGTGGAAAGAAATATTAATCAACCTGTTTGGCTAGATGGTGGAGTAGCAGGGAAATTTTGGCTCTGTGGATTTAGATAATAGATGTATGACCTGACTATAAAACAGGAGAGAATAATTACACACACACACACACACACACACACACACACACACACTCTCCATGGATATGGAACTAATGTATACCCACAGTGTTAACACAGATTGAATTGTGATTTCATTTATCAATAACTCAAAAAAAATCTAGAGTTACGACCTAAGTTGTGGTTTGGAGATTTGCAAGGGAAGAACATAATATAGGACAAATTTCTTGTTATTTTATAAGGAATCACCCAAGATCATATACAAGAAGTGTAGGAAATCTGTCCACACACTAAACACTGAAGAATTCACCTGAGGGCCTAGATCCTAATATCCTGCATGTATCCAGCTGAAAATCTAGAGCCCATAACAATGCCTCCCATACATCCAATAGGAGGTCTGGAGCCCATGACAAAGTGTCATGCAGGTCTGCTTCATGGATCTGTGCTGGAAAGGATCAAAGTCAGTGGTGGAAGCTAGAAAGTCTATGCAGCAGAATGAAAGATCTGCGCTAGCAGGCTGAAGGATCTAGACTGGATCTAGGAAGCAACACTGAAGATAAGCACCAGAGCTCCCCCAAGGGCACCACAGCCATCCTCAGCAACAGTGAAGTTCCGAGTTCCTCCACCGATAAAGAAAGCCAAGTTCCCATCACAAAAGTCAATGCAACAAGCTTCTCCATGAGGCTGAGCAATGCACCATCTTCCCCTACCTGCAGAGCCAGGAAAGGACACTCAAGATGAGGATCAAGGCTCCTCCAGAGTTCATTGGAAAAGCCAGCACAACAAGGTCCTCAGAAGAACAGTCCAGGAGAACCAACAGCTTCCAACAACTCCAACAGCTTCTTCAAATAGCTTCCCTAGCAGAGTTCAGGCAGCTTCTCTTGTTTTGCCTTTCATGCTGCCAGCAACATCCCTCAGATAGGCCCTCTGCACGCAGCACCATGCTAATTCAGTTCAGCTGGATTCGGTAAGTTGCCCACCAATTAGAAGTCCACTACAACCCATAACACATGAACAAATCAAAACCAGACTGAACTAATATGAGTCGGAATTCAATGGCTGAATTATGTCAAAGCCAGAGTGAAGCCAAGGAAGTGACGTTAGGAGCACAAGCCAGGGTACCTGCATGAAGTGAATGAATTTGAATGAGCAGGCCCATCTGTTTTCTCTTGTGCCATGGATCCCGGATGTTGGTGCAGCCCTCAGGATTCAAAGTCCAAATGTCTTCTTCATGGCAGTGTGTACATCTGTCAGTATAGCCTAGTTACTGGCAAGAAAATAACCACAAACTTGTCAAAACAAATATTTATTTCTTCTTAAGCCATTTGCCCATGGTTGGTTAGCTCAGCATTTATGTGGGAATATGGAGCAGCAATCATTTCAAAATTTCTCATTACTGTCCCAGAGTGAAAGAAAGCTCGGGGGGGGGAGCTTTTATCAGTTAAGTTGTACCATTTACTTAGTCCAAGCTAGACACAATATCTCCTAGCTATGGAATAAGCAGGGCAAGGAGAATTCTTGCACCCAAAGGAAAGTCAGACATATCTAGTTTCCTATCAAACAACTAAAAAGAAGCCTGCTTTTGATCAAAGAAGCCACACACATTTAAAAAGTTGATAATGCAATAGCTTTTGCTGCAACTAGTCAGATTAAGTTGAAAACAAGGAAAACCCCATGATCTGTACTTCAGAATCAGGTACCACCCTCATGGTGGTAGTTTAAGGAGAGAAGAAATTTCTACAGTGCATCTTTTAGTAAAGCAGGCATTGGAAACGTTGGTACTATTAGAAGTACAGTATGTTTATCACTGCTTACAGGCATCACAGTCATGTATCGTCCCTTCTCAATGAAAAGTGAAGTGCCAGAGAGATAGCTTAGTGGACTAAACACCTGCTTTGGCAAGCACAGGGACCAGGATTTGATCCCTGGTCCTGCATGCTGTGCCAACCCTGCCCCTGGGGTGTGCTGAGCCAGCAAATTAGTCCAGGCATGGTGGTGCATACCTGTAATCCCAGGGCTGGCGAGGCTGAAAACAGGAGGATCACTAAGAGTCTAAGCTGTGTAGTAACACTCTATACCAAATACTAAATGAAAAGTGAGAAGAGGCTTAGGGTAACTACATGAAAAATTATTTACCATCTTAAATTGCATTAGATTTCAATAACATTTATTATAATTTATAAGGGCTTATTACCAAAAATCTATAAAGCAGGAAATATTTGTGTACAAAATAGGCAAGAATGTCTATTTAACACATAGCTGATGAAATTGATACCGTTTGGATTACATGAAATGGTTAGATGAGAAAGGTACAGGAAATCGGAAAGCAAAATGAAAAGGTGGTTTGATATCCAATCTACTCAGATCATGTAAGGGAATAATAGCCAGAAATTAAGACTTGTTGCTGATAAAAGTAAAATAATATTGCAGCATAAATTAGATTATTCAAGACTTCCCAGAACTTCCAATTCATATCTTTTATTGTTTTGTTTTTGTTTTTTAAGGAAGGGTTTATAGGGTGTTCAGGGTCTCACTAGTAGATCGGACTCATAGTGATTCTCCTGTTTACAGCCTCCCAAGAGCTAGGATTACAGGTGCGCACCACCACACCCAGTCTCAATTGCGATCTCAGTGCGCCCATGGCGGGGGTTGGGGGGCACGGCAGGCTCAGGGATCGAACCACAGACCCCTGTGCCTGTTTGCAAGTGCTTTAATCCATTGAGCTATTTGGCTGGCCCTTTCATGTCTTATATGGCAAATGAATAATATGGTTTAAAACTTTTGAAACGTGCTAACCGTTCACCTGACAGGATGATTTTATGTATCATTTAATGCTCAGTCCAAATGTCACCTCTGGGTTGTCCCACCTGGAAGCTTTAGGCACATTTCTTAATTTTCTGTTCTCTAGAGCAATCATTTTCTTTTTTTTTCCTCCCACATTCCCACAGGGCTTGTTCATGCTCCTCTCCAGTGCCTGTCACATCTAACTGGGGCGGTGGTGATCTGTCCCCTAGTCTCCTGGGGAAATGTGAGCTCCGAGCATACAGGAGCAGGAGGGCTCCCTGTTTGGGGGATTACCTGCACTGGCTGTCACATTGTGTGCTCGGAAGGCTGCTGAGAACGCAGCTGCTTGTCTGCATCATCCCCCTGCACCAGGAGATTACTAACTCAGCGCTGATAAAAGGCAAATATGAATTATCTTTCATTTAGTGCTAGGATCATCAATATGCACAGGGAAGGGAAGTATTACAGTGATTGTTACTGGGAGGAATGTAGCTGAAGTACTAACACTGTCTAATCATAAATAAATTCTAAATACTGAGGGAGCAGCTTCTTCGGTGGTGTTAGCCTCTCCCAGTGAAGTAGACCCTACGGAGTAATAAAGTATAGTTAGCACTTGAAGGTGGAGAAGGTGTGAAGTAGTTTACTTTTCCAAGGAAATAAAGCGTGTATTTTTTTCTTCATCTTTAACAGACTGTTCAGCTATGGAGTTTCTGTCAGAGAAGGAACAGCTGATGTTCTGCTTACAAATTTGTTCTGCTTTAAAAAATATGTGCATAGGTATGTTTCTATGTGTTTACAAAGAAGCTAATTTATAAGAATAATCTTATCGCTGTGCAATAATGGGTCTTGAATGAGAGCCAATGGATCTTAGCAATGCCCCTCCACAAACCCTTCTATTTATTTTCTAAAGTGGGCATCATTATAAATAGACCCTATTAATTGAATTTTTTCTATGTTTTGATTTTCATTGTTTAGAGAAAATGGAGATCTATAGTTGATAATACTTACGGTCATTTATTGCAATTGTACAAAATGAAATTACTATGTGACCATTAAAAGAAAGTAGTATGTTCTAATAATTGAACATTAAATTACCCTGAATTATAAGATATTCTATGGAGAGATGAACAAAGAATTAAAATTATTAAACAATTTGTTTCAGTTGTTTCTGCTGGAATAATCTGTCTAGTTTTTAATCATATTAATGTGCTAAATTCGAAGTTTCTTTTCATAAAAATATTTTATATGTCTATCATGTATAATTTGTGTTGACTTCATAGTTTAATGTCA
Organism: Octomys mimax; assembly: GCA_002564305.1. NCBI lineage: Eukaryota > Metazoa > Chordata > Mammalia > Rodentia > Octodontidae > Octomys > Octomys mimax. Next base: position 4,654 of record NDGM011257759.1, read on the forward strand.
GACTTTTCTTTATATTGCTTCTCTACTTTTTCTTTCCTTATCTTCACTGAAGTCATAATTTTGAGGAAGATGTTTGCATTTATATTATTATGATACGTATGGATTGCTTACCATTATGTAAGGATAGAATCATTATGCCCTTAGGGCTGACAAAATAGCTTAGTGGATTAAAGCACTTGCAAGCCGGCACTGGGGCCAGGGATTCAGTCCCTGGGCCTGCCATGCTGGCTCCGCCCCCAGGATGCACCGAGAGGTCAATTGAGACTGGGCATGGTGGCATGTGCCTATAATCCCAGCTCTTGGGAGGCTGTAAATAGGTGGATCACAATGAGTCTGATCTAGTCGTGAGACCCTGAACACCCTGTAGACCCTTCCCTAAAACATGGAAAAAAATCATTATGTTCTTACTGGTTAGGAATATTGTCCAATGTGGATTTTGTGCTATGCCAATGTGCTGTAATCTATCAAGAAGGAAGGCATTATGTCAAAGGAGAAGACTGACCCTGAAGAAACTCTTTATTGCTAGTGGATAACCTTCCACTAAATATATAACAGAGGCCTATTAAATAAATGGGAAAGAGTAGCAGCAACAAAAGCAGTAAAAATGAAAGTTAAAAGAAATATAAATGTCAGTTATTTCTGGCTTAATGAAACACTCGTCTGTAAAACTGATTAATAGCAATCTTAGTTTTATGGTAAGAATTAGACCTAAGTATCTATTTCATTCTATATAATCCCTCAAGACTTTACGGAGGAAGGCCAGTTTGTATGAATTCAAGGTACAATACATTTTGAAAATCATCACTTTGAATTACTGATCTGGTTAAAAACTAACATTTGTGCTTACACCATATTGTAAAGCATTCACGGAGAAACTCAGAATTTATTGTAATATCAAACTTCATATAGGCCATTAAATATTCATACAGTAATAAATGGAAAGGAAGACGATGCTAATATTGTTATTCACAAATTATAAGATAGTTACTACTGGTCTCTTTCTTATATTTTCTCATGTAGTTTTCATGCAAATACCAGGGTGCAGTAGTAATGTGGCTTAAAAAGAAAATAATAGAGCTCAATCTGGTTAAAGACTGAATCATTTAAGAAACTACAGAGCTAATATTCAAACTCTCACCTAAGTGATTCCTTTGTCTGGTCTGTAAATCATATACATATATAATTTATCTATTCAATTATTATGTATTATTATTAGAGAAATATATCACAGGTTTTGTATAATATAAGAAAGCACTGTAATACTTACAAATGGCATACAGTGAAATCAGTTAACCTGGACGATTGCTAGATGCAACTGTACTGCCAAGAATAGCCTGTTTATTAAAGCACCTGCTTAGGCTGACACAGGGCCCAGGGTTTGATCCCCAGCCTGCTATACCGGCCCCGGCCCTGGGGCGTGCTGAATCAGTGATTGAGACTGGGCATTTTGGTGCGTGACTGTAATCCCAGCATTTGGGAGGCTCAAAAACAGGATTGCTCTGAGTCCAATCTGTTCAGTGAGGCCCTATAGACCCTGTACTAAATAAAGAGAGAAAAAAAAGGAATAGTGTATTTAAATCTATGTACTGAAACTCAGTTTCCAATTGAAAATGTATCTGTCTTAAATTACTTCTCACTAAGAATAACAGGAATATTGCAAAGTTTGTACAAAAATGTTACACTTTCTGTGTGCTCATTGTGCAACTGATGGTGATTGTAAATGATCTGATATAACTTCTCTTATATAATAAATATTAATTTATATCTATGAAGGTTAATAGTAAATGCAGGTTGCTGTATTAGCTTTTGCAAACTTCAAATACAACATTTCAACAGGCTTTGTGTTTGTCTTGTGTCTTGGTGAGGTTGGGTTTAGAAATACAGCAAACCATATAGATGGCTTCTTCTCTGATTAGGCATGGAAGCATCCATTTGAAGGCAATTTCACTTAACTCTACCTTCTTCAATGGGAACATCCCCTTTTCTCCTCAAAAAAGTGGAGAAAGAATTTCATTGCATAATGTGTTAAAGTTCACTTCACTGTGCCGTGAAGCTGCGTGGAACTGATAGCTTCTATTTTCCCTTGCGCTAACCCTGAAAATCTATTACTTGAGATGCAGCTCATTTTACCCTACTCAATAACTCTAGAAGCAGATTCCATGATTTTACCAAAGGGCAAGAGCTGACTGATGCAGAAATCACTCTCGTATCATCACATTTCTTTCTTAAAAATGCATCTGTTTCTGTCATGTCATAAAATATTAACAGATATAGACGGATGATTACAAATTCCTATAAATTATGAAATACATATTGGTACTGGGGGCTTGTTTTTTTTAACGATTATCTCTGAAGGCAGTTTGGATTGCTTGACCTCATTTTTGACTGGGCTAAGTTACAAAGTTAGGTAATTCATTTCATGGAGGATAGCACGCACATTGGTTGAAAATTTATTTCTTTATATCAACCTCCTTCCAAATACTCAATGTAAAATAGTATACAAATTTATAAACCAAAATGACAAGCATGGTTCTTAATAATTTCCCTTAAGGGAATGAATGAAACAAATTGAATGATACATACATTTTTATGCATGTATACATAATACACACACACACACACACATTTCAGTAGTAGAGGTAAAAGGATATTTTTTCCTCATGCACCCCTACATGTGTTAAACTTCTTTATCTTTTTCTTTTAATGTATTTGGCACAAAGTCTCACTACACAGCTCAAACCCATAGTGATCTTCCTGTCTCAGCTTCCCCAGCAGTGAGATTACAAGCATGCACCACCACCCCCGGTCTTGGTGGCTGGCTCAGTGTGCCCAGGGGTGGGGCCGGTGCATGGCACTGGAAATTAAGCCCCAGTCCCTGCTCTTGCCTATGCAGGTGCTTACTCAGCTGAGCTATTTCCCTGGCCTGAAATTCTTTACTATTTAGAAAAAAAATTAAGAAAACCTACATATATTTTCATGTTAGTACCTATTTTATTTTCTTCAACCATCTTAATTCTTATAAACATTAACTGTATAATTTTATCAGTTAGCTCAAGCTCTTTTGTGGTTAAAATGATCATGAAATGTTATGCATATGTACAAATTCCCTAGGATAAATGTAAGTATTATGTATCACCTATAGAAAAAAAAATTAAGATTAATTTTGACCTGGTCTGAAAGGAAGACATGAATCTATTTAAATTTCTTATAACTTTTCAAAAACAATTTTACATGCTTATATCAGGTAATCTAAACAACTAACCTGAAGACAACATTATGCAATATAACAGCCATTGTTGAATTCCTTTCATTTTGTTTACTGAAATTCTGTATCATTTCAAGTGGATATTTTTACTATTTTTTTTTTCTTTTGAAAATTTCTGAAGAAAAACTTGTGTCAGTATGCATTTGTGTTTAAAATGGTCTATGTATCAACTGACATTCAAAAGCTTTTGGCAAAGGAATCTACTTTGTATTGTGATCTGCTTCTATGGAAGCATGGTAAGCCTGCCCGGAATGAGTGTCATTTCTCCTCACTTCTCTCTCCATTAAGGTGAAACAAAATTACAGCACAGTTGACTTGACTAAAACTTGCTCCTCACTCCACTGGGCCAAAGATACAGGTTAAAAATGAGTAACACTTAAGTTATATTTCGATACTGCAACAAGTATAGATTTTGCCCCAAAGCTCTGTTTCTCTTTGTTCCCCTTCTTAGCTTGCTATCATGTTTTCTTTGTAGGACGCAGAATTTTCTGTTCTTTCCAAAATAGAATGTGGAGTTCATTCAATCTCCCAAGGGACACAATGGGTATTTATAAACACAGAAATGTATATCATGAATACTTTTATGAGCATCTGCAGTCTATACAAGCCAGCGTTCCTGCCATTCAATGACACTAAGCCTTCTTCCTCACACTCCAAACTTGCCTGATAAAGGAAAGAGTCAGGATTTTTCATAAGGCCTAGACTTTACAGTTTCAGGACAGCATCGTTAGGCACCTCTGTCCACTTTGGAGTTTTAAAATTTGTGTTGTAACACTGCAGTTGTCTTCTGCAACATCATCAAAAAGATGACATACCAGGTAGAAAACATTCAACATACATCCACACAATAGCAACTCAGCAAATGTAGTCTACTCATAAGAAAGAGAAGAGGCCTCGACAGCCCCAGTCATCATAGCCATCTACTTCGTCCCAACACATCATTGTCCCTTCTCTCTTCCCTGTTTATTTCCTTTGGAATAAATAAATAAGACCTGGGGACAAATTCTACATGGGACTGAAGATATTAGTAAGCACTATAGTTTTATTATCAACTTTTAAAAATCTCTGTCATACGCACCTGTGTCATAGAATAGCAGTCTATAAAGGTGATGGAAGTCAAACTACCTCCTGTTGGTTTTGTAAGAAAACTGATGAAACCCAAAATTCTTCTGTTAGGAATGAAATTTAACATGTTTTATTTTCTTTTTAAATTTGATTAGTGGACAAAAATAGTAATGTGTATTTACTGGTCCGAATGTAATGTTTCATACATATAATTAATATATAGTATGTATGAATGATTTGAGCAAGCTAACTAACATATCCCTTATCTTATTTGCCAATTTTGTGGCATGAAAATATTTGAAATGCTGTACTCCATCAATTTTGAAATATGTAATACATCGCTAGCTGTACTTAAAATTTTCTACAGGAATCACAAAATATTTCTCCCAATTAAGGTAAAGTTAAGGAAATGAATGAGTCAAAATGGAAAAGCAGGAATTAAGCAGAGTTTGTAATTATGCCGTGTCCTTCTCTGCTGTGCTACTTTTGGAAGTATTTGTATGCTCTTCAGCAAACCATTTTATTTTATTTTTTAATAATTTTATTGAGAAAGAAGTAGCAATAAGACAGTTTCAAAACAGGTCAGTAGGACAGTTACCATAATTAATACATTGCACATTGTTGTCTTTGTAGTAGTTATTCATAGTACAAGATGCAGACATGGTATCTTGTGTCAACACTATTAGTTGAAAACTTTCAGCAAACAATTTTAGTGAGCATCCTCTGCCCGCTGCACATTGACATAGGCCTGAGGCATGCACCAGGGAAAAGAATGCTTCCTTCTGGTGCTGATCCTATGCAAGGCTCCAGTGTGCCCCGCTTTTCTGTGTATTCCCCAAATCCAGGCCATGGTATGCAGAGGTTCTAGAGTTGAACACAAACCTGATACTCCAGGAGACCTAATATCAAATCTGGGTTTAAATGCTAATTGCTTGTGTGAAGTTTGTCAATGCTTTTCACCTCTCTGAGCCTTACTGTCCACATTTATTAAAAGAGAATAAAATACCTAGCAGCACTGAAAGAATTGAACAAAATAACCCGGGCAAAATATTCTCCAAAAATATGAGCATTATGGGGACAGTAAGCTAATTCAGCAGACTGAAGCGTCTGCTTAGGCAAGTTTAGGCAAGCTTAGACAAGTGCAGGTACTGAGGTTAGATCCCTGGCACCACACACCATGCCAGCCCCACCCCAGGGTGGGCTGAAGCAGCCAGAATCTGGGCATAGTGGCTCAACCTTGTTATCCCAGTGTTGGGGAGGCTGAAAGCAGAAGGATCGCTATGAGTCTGAGCTGTGTAGTGAGATTCTGTCACAATCAAATACATTAAAAAAGGAAAAAAAATTAGTGTTCCATCTGTGATTAAATAATAAATAGAATTTTAGGAAAAAAATAATATTATTATTCTTCCTAATTTTTTTTCTTTATTTGGCAATTCTTATGAATTTTATTTTCACTTTCTCAGGACAGAAATACTACTCGGTTTTTGAAAATTTGACAATATGTTTATTTCAAAAAGAAATCAACATACTGCCTGTCTCTATCCTTCTACCACTCAAAAAATTTCGAATATACAAAAGAATTTCAAGTTTCAAAGAAGAAGAATAGGGCAAACTGAAAACAGACTTTTCATCCAACCAAATGCGTTGTGATTTCACCCAAAGCTAAAGCAACAGATCATAATGGCCTCTTGTCTAGATTAATACAGAGAAGTGTGACGTTGTGAAGGCCTGCTAGGTAGCTCTGTAATGAACACAGTAACCTGTTTAATCAGGATCAGAGCTGAATAAAATTGCACAACAGAATTTTGCTGCTTTGAAGTTGCTTAACTCATTGGAAGTCTTTTATATTACTGGCCGTGCCTGTGGACGCATCCCTCCAAGACAACCTTTCCTGAGAAGTCGCAGCTATTTACTGAAAAGTAACCATTATTTTCTAAGGAGAGATCTATATATAGATCCCCTATTTGGAAGGCAAAACCATGGAGTAGAAAAAAAAAAAAGAAGAAGAAGACTAAACTGTCCTATAGATTATAACTTTCTGTGAATTTTTTAAAATGGTGTCAAAACATATATGGACATCAAAAGTAGGTTTAAATGCAGTATAATATTCACTTGAGGATTACACAGAACAGGTAAGTTTAGAGGTTTTAAGAAAATAAGCGAAAGTGTTTGTATTCATTCATGCCAAGCTGTCACTTGCTTCAAATAGGAAATGGCTTAAATGGTTGAAAATCAGAGCCTAGCATCTGGGAATCAGCTGCGAGCCCACTAGTGCTCAGTATTACTGAGTCAATATCCCAGCCTATTTCATAGAATTCAAGGGCAACCGGCTCATCTGATGACTAAGACAAAGGAAAGGCAGAGGCTCTTTAAAAATAGACAAAGATTTTCACTCCAGCAAAGCTAGACTTCCTCCCTTTCAATTGCAATTGATAAGATAGGAAGTAAAAAAGGCAGACAGGGCAGTCTTTCTTGCAGGGAGTCCTATTCCTCAGACCCACTGATAAAAACTTGTTTGCTTGTGTTTTTGAAATCGGAAAGAACTAATTCTGCACAGCTTTTAGCGTGACCTTTGATTATCTCCCTAATCCTTGCTTGCCAGGATGAGTAATAAAACTGCCCTTTGCAGAATCCATATCTCTAGAAGAAACCTCAGAATCCAAGTTCAGAGGTGAAGAAGAAGCAGGCTGTAATAGAATTTAATGATATATTTTCTCCCTCAGAGGAAAAAAATAAAATAATTCAGACCAAATATCAAATTGCAATGGATTTTGTTGCATCTAATAATTAATTTGGATTTCATAAAGATACTAATATAAACAATGTCCAATACTACTTTTTCCATTCATGTATGAAATATAGTGGGGAAAAGATTTTCTCAGTATTTTCATTTGTGTTTCATATCAAAGAATGGAGACTCCATAAAAAAGCAACATGATTCTTTGCGATTCAGATGTTTGATATGTACCATTTCAATTAATTTGTTCTAAAACTCTGATTAGTAAGATGATTTTTTCTTTACACTGATGAAATATGAGACATACAAAAAAAAGTCCTTGCCCAAGGTCATATCAATAGCGAATAAAAAAACCCAGGATTTAAACATAATAGTGGCCACAACCAAAGGAGAAAAAAAGGAAAAGAAAAAGAGGAAGGAAATGGGCTCAGTATACTTATTCTCCTCAGCCCTAACTATGCACCCAACCCCTAAGTACCACAATGAATATCTAGAAGCTTTAGAATTTTAGCTAAGTATCTGAGCTTTCAGTACTCATTTGTCAAGCTAATTTTAGAGGGCTTGGATTAGGAGCAAATAGTAAGTGAGAAAGATCTCTATTGCTTTGAGTTAGGCATAGTGCAGTCCTTAAAGTCAGAGGATGGTACCTACCTTGTCTAAGACTGTTCATAGAAAGTGATGAAGAGAAGGATTTCAGTCCAGACCATTAAAATGTGAAGCCTTCCCTGAATAGGTATATAAGCAGAAGCAATTTAGCAAGTCTGTATACTTTTAGGAATGAGTAAATGCGTTGACATATGACAGAAGTTCATATTAACTCATGACATGTGTTTTCTATTATACGTTTTGACAGAAGGAACTCAGGGACAGAGTACAGAGAACAGGTACTAGCTATTAAAATTGAAGGGAATTTGGACTATGCAAGACAGTAGGCAAAATAAAAGTCCAGACATACTACACAAAGCAAAATAAGTCATTCACTTTTTAGGTGAATCTCCCACCCTGTGTAGAGGTTGGATGGTCAACACTGTTGCATACATAAATGAGCACATTTTACCTTCTGGTGGCTGTGGCTTTTACCCAGGCTGGGATGGGACAGAGGCTCATGTTCAGGTGAGGCACCTTTTTTAATTTTTTAAAAAATATTTTTTTGATTGATTGATTGGTTCATTTATTGATTGATTGATTTGGTGCAGGATCTCACTACACACCTTGTACTTATAGTGATACTCCTGTCTCAGCCTACCCAGTGCTGGGATTACAAGTGTGTGTCACCATTCCTGGTTTCAGTGGCTGGATTGGCACGGGGTCTACACAGCATATAGTACCAGGGATTGAACCCAGGTCCTTGCACTTGTCAGGCAGGTGCTTAGAAGGTGAGGCATCTTGATACTGTGTCCAGGAGGATCTGGAATCATTATCTCTGATAACAGAAAGAACTAGGATAAACTGAAATACTACAAGATTGAGTCAGAATTCTCTTGATACTCTAATCAAGACCTGAATTTAATTTATCATCAGGCAATAATCCAGGGATTATTTGAATGTCACAGAAAGATGACTTGGATTAGTCCAATATAAAAGAAAAAAATATTAGAAAAGCTATAAGGTTTTCCCACAGAATTTAAGGCCATGGGGAATATCTGGACTTTTCACAGTACTAAAGAAAAGCATGGGAAATGTCTCAGACATCAATGTAAAGTACTCATTCTCTTATAACCTCACCATGCAGGGGACATATTGTATCTTTAAATCTTTTCTGTTGTTCGCTTATGTTATCTTTACAGAGCATGCATCTCTGTTCCACGTACTTCTACTCACAGGCCCATCATCAGAGACAAGCTCTGTCTTTGCACAACAGTAGTTGGTGATGATAATTCCAGAGACCAACAAATATTAATGAATTTTGCTTGTAGATCACTGAACCAATGGCAGAAAGGATACAATTGATTTTGCCTGTGTATGATTTGACCTTTGATCAAATCAAACGAGTTTAGATTTCATTCAAGGATTGGGAGAAGAGAGTGTGGCATGGAAAGGGCAGCTTAATCTCAGGAGATCATTGTCTTTTCTAATGCTGAGGGTGAAATATTATTTAGGCTAGAGTGAGAACGCCAGACTATGTTCAGGCTGGCCAGTTAGCTCAGCAGATTAAAGCATTCCCTGGGGCACACCGAGGCTAGGGGGCTGGTGCCCACCTGTAATCCCAGCACTTGGGAGGCTGAAAACAGGAGAATCACTAGTAGTCCTATCTGTGTATTAAGACCCTGTAAACTCTGTGCTAAATACTTAAAATAAAAAAAGACTATGTTCAAAGAGTTTACAGGCTATGACCATATGATTTGGTCTGCTAGAAAGCTTTAAGTAGAAGTGACATAAATGTGATCTACAGGCTGAAATTATCAAAAGTTGGGTCTCCTGCAACCTTGTACATTTTTTTTATCATGGTCATCTTCAAAATGTGCTTCACAAAACGTAATTGCAAGATATTCAAAAGCAAAGTGTCAGACTGGATTTTGTGAATATGAAAAAGAAAGTAAGCTGTGATTTAGGAATTTCTGTTCTATTTTAACATAGTTTTTCCTAATTAGTGTAATAACTATAATTGATGAGATCATTTTAGCTTCATTTTGAAAAAATGGATAGAATTTTATTAAGAGGAGAAAAGAAGTGTAGCTTTTCCAGATAAAAGGATGGATATCTGGAAAGAAAGAATGAAAGTACACTCTCTGTTGACGGATTATCAGAGTCGACACTTAGCAAAGTGGGTAATGACTTTTGTGAACTTTGGGAAGCTGTGCATTATTAACTCTAATTCTTAACTAAACTTAAAATCTATAATCTTAAATTTTTACTTATTTAACCATAATGATAGTACTACAAATTATAATTCATCAAAATTAGAATCATTTATCTTGCAAATAGGTTCAAAGAGACAATCCAATCTGTGGATTGGAAAAAAGAATGAATAATCATGATCCAAACCTCAAAGATTTCTGTCCTGACATGCCCCACAATGGAAACCTCAGAAAAAGAGGAGATTTAAAAAATTAGACATGGTATTTGAAAATACAATGGTTGAACATTTTCCAAATTTATGAAAAACATGAAGTTAAGTATTCAAGAAGCTCGGCGAGCTCCAATTAGAAGAAAGTCAGAGTGCCACATTTAGTTACATCATAATACATCATAATCACCAAATCATTAACTATCATTATGGTTAAATAAGTATGCACAGCCAAAGCCAAGGACTCATGAAAGCAGCCAGAGAGGCAATATT
>NDGM011257760.1:5704-29286 GCA_002564305.1 Octomys mimax
GAGAGAGAGAGAGAGAGAGAGAGAGAGAGAGAGAAAGAGAGAGAGATGTGAACTTGACAGTAAATGGAAAAGTGCAGGGCTTAAGGAGATGTCATAAACATATTATATTTACAATGAAGTAATTCAAGAGACAGTAGTATGTATATGTGTGTGGTGGGTTCTGAATCTCATTTCTATGAACAAAGTGTATTTGCTTGAGAACTAACAAAGGGGGGCTTCAGATATGACTTAACATGAAGAATGGGCATTCTCTTTGATGGTGAGAGGGAGCTGAAGGGAATGAAATCCAAGAGAGAGGTATTTGGAGTGTGTAGGTATGTGTGATGCATTTGTGGGCAGTTAAATCCTTCCCTGATTCCCTCCACAGCTCCAGCCTGGCTCTTATTTGCTTTATGGTCTTCATTTTTTTTTTTTATCATAAAAATATCCTCTACTGCTCTATGGTGTTGATCCTCCTTATCCGTGTATATTTTTCTCTTACTAAAGTCCAGTTTTGGGATTTTCTTCAGAGTTCATTTGTGTTAGCCTTTTTTTCCTCTAGATGTTCTGATCTCTTTTTGTTTCCTTTCTTTTCTTCTTCTCTTTTTCCTTCCTTTCCTGGAGGAGGGATTAATTATGTAAGGTTAGACACAGGTAAAGAAAGGAATGATACAGAAGGGAGGGGTCATCCAGGGTGTGAAGGAGAAAGAATTAGGGAGAAGAGAAGAGAGAGAGAAAGAGAAGTCAGACTCCTTCTGGCCTTTGCAAGGTCAGGGCTCAGACAGTGCTGTGACCTCTTTCTGTCTAGTCAAACAGTGCAGTGTTTATAAACAAAATCAGGCAGTACTCTCCTCAAACAATAGCAGGTCACTAACTTCCAGGACTTCCACAGCTCTCATGCAAAGTAATGAAGAGCCCTTATCGCTGTCCTCCCGGCACCTCACATAAGCTCATCTCCCAAACCCAAGAGCAAAAGCACATCTTCCTCAAACGTACATTGATGTTTCCTACAAGAGTATCCAATGAAAATTTTACATTCTGTCTAGGGAAGTCCTCCAAGAGACAATCCAGATGGGAAAAGATAGACCAGTAGAAAAGACAGAAAGAGAGGAAGAAAGAAATAACTGATTTCACTGAACAAGAGATAAAGTTGTGATCTGTAAAAACCTAAAAGCATCTATATGTAGTCTATAAAATGCTATACAGGCAGTACACTGAACACTGGCCAACAAATAAGATCATTTTAAAACAGGGCATTGCATCTACACAACCATCCACATTTCTAAGACAAATGTGCAGATTTCTAGATGAAAAGCCACCACCATTGTATGTAATACCCCTAAATAGCAGACATAAAACCCCTGTTAAATATTAGAATAAACAAATAACCTGTTACACAAGATATAATTAAACATCTTTAGTTACCAAAGATAAATAGTACAAACTAAATTAACACGAATTTGAAAGACAATGTTTGCCAAGGTATGTAAATGACAGCTTTACATTATATTATAACCAAAACTCCATTTCAGGAATAAATTATAAGATAGGCACGAACAGGGTGAAAGCAGAAACAATACATAAAATGATTTTCAAACTTTGCTTTAAAATGATCACCAGTGAAAATCTAAGAGGAAAAAGATTAAGAAAATATACCTCAGAGCAAAAAGCTTGCCTTTTCTTCTTTGTCTATCAGTCCTCTCTTAAAGCATATGGAAAATGTTTTCAAAATGCCCACATTTGGCACATTGTCATTGCAAAGAGGGGAACGCGGTGATGCTGTTAGAGAAAATGGGAAATAAATTCAGGATTGGGTGCTGCCTCCTTCAATGCGGATTTATCTAAGTTTAATTTAATATTCCGCAATCACTGAATGATCGCATATAATTCACCAAGATTTTTAAGGGCTTTATTTAAATACCTACAGTAACAAGAGAATGAAATTTAAACCATTTCAGCCATTACTTATATTTTTGGTGTATTTTCCTATTATGAGAACTTTTAAGTGGCAACTTTTAGCAATAAAAGGAGAAACGATGAAGGTTTAAGTTTTTTTAAAGGGGAAATGTTAAAGGAAAACATTAGCTTTATTAAAATCATTCTGAACATAAAATCAAAAAGCACAAAATGGTTGTTTGTAAAACACTAAACCTTTAATCGATTTTATTGGCATTCCGATCGATTAGATAAACGGAAATCTATAGCAAACATCAAAGCATTTAAAACATTTTCTCTATCTTATTTATAAACAAAACTTTTCTTTTCAGCAGAAAAAAATGATTATCAAACGACTAACAGGAAATTCTTCAGATATCAAATTACGATAATAAAATTATTTCCACATGGAGGGGGATAATGACAATGATGATAGTAATTACAATAATGAATAATTCAACAACTCTTTGACATGTATGGAAGAACCTCAGCAAAAAAAGGCGTTTGAAAGGGGGCTATTTCAAAATAAATACTTAATTTTGAAAGGGATATTTTAAAAGACAACTTAAGGGGAGTAGTAGGTGTGTCTGCAGAACTGGTGCTAATTTACCTGCAAATGATTAAAAAAAAAAAAGTTTATTTTTCTCCAGCATTTTTTCCTCGGAGTTACTTCAGATTAGCAAAAATTAATATGTAAATAAAGTAAGAGTGAGCCCTCCTCCGCTTACCAAGTTGTGTCTGAACCTGTCTTATTGTAATAAAAGTGACTCCCAAATTATAGAGAGAAGCTAGGACTAGTGTCACCAAACCTGAAGTGAAGGGAAACGATTGATTTGGAGATGCGAAAAATGTCCAGGGCCACGCAGCCCTCGGAGCTCGAGGCATCCAGGCATGCTGGTTGCGGCCAGGGGAAGCGTAGCTGGAACCGGTGTTCTGTTTATTTGTCAAAGAAAACCAATGAAAGTGGCTGTGAAGTAGTTGGCGGGGCGTACGATGGGGACACGCGGGGACCGCCACCCTGGCCGGCGGTGCAGCCGCTGTCCTCGCGGCCGGCCGCAGGGTGCCCGCGTGCCCGGTGCGGGGCGGGCTGCGGCACCTGGCGCCCGCTCGCTGGTCCCCCCAGCCGGGCCGCACCCCCGCGGCTCCGTGGGCTCGGCCGCCTGCGTCCTGCCACGGCTGCTCCGTGGCGGCTCCCTGCAGCTGACTGCGGTCATCGCGCGCCCTCCCCAGCAGCACACACCTTTCCCTCCTTTCCTCGAACAGACTTTTGTCTTTTCTCCCCTCTGCACGCTCAGAGCCTGAACTTGTGCGCTTTTCCTTCCGCCGGAATCTCGCTCGGGCGAACCCCCAGGTCCCTGCGGTGAATCCCGGGCGCTCGGCTCCGGCCTCCCCTCCCCCACCCGCCTGCCGTCTCTGCAGCACCGGGGTCTTCTTACCCTCGCACTTCTACCCTCGCCTGCAGACATTCCAGAGAGTTCTCATCACGCCAGAACGCGCGTGCTCTGCGCCTCCACCCCCTCGCCTTGGGAAATGAGAGGGGATTTCGAGTTGAACTCCCGAGGGTTTTATTCTATTCTTTTAACAGCTTTACTTTCCCTTTTCTTCTTTGCGTAACCTTCACCTACCTACTAATTTATAACAGAAGCGGTTTCTTTCCCTTTCATTTCCTAGTTTACAATTTCCGTCTGGGCTAGTGCGTCGCACATGCATTTTCTGGTTTCACCAGCCCCCGCCTTGCCCGCCGCCCTTCCTGGCCACTATTTTCATTCACTTGGTTGCCTTCTAATTATACTTTCCCTTCTTGGAATAAGTTAGTTTCCTCGCTTTAAAGTTCTTAGTAGAACACCTCTTTACTCCTCGAAGTAGTGGATTCCCCAAAAGAGGGCCGACATGTAGAGGGAGACGTACGGACCACGCAGGACCCTTTTAACACCTCTATACTTGCAGCCCAGCACCCAACCCGGGGTAATGCCTTGGTGAATAATAACGAATTCTGGAAGATTTTTCCTCCCAGAGCATACAAAGTGCTTATGAGCTCTTTCTGAGTGTGTCTCAAACTCTCCACTTGCGTCCTGGTGCTTCCAGCGGTCACCACGTCCACCACCCAGCCTTTCTTCTCCTTCCCTCGCTGGCAGCCCCGACCAAGCGAAGGAGCGCAGGCTAAAGACCTCGTCCTCTTGATTCTCCTTTCTAGCTGCTGCAGCTGCCGCTGAAATTCGCTGTGGCCGCTGCCTCTTCCCGCTTTAATCCCAGACCTCCAGTCATTGGGCAGCTCCTCAGAGGCAAGAAGTCAACACCATGGCAACCCGACAAGCCTATCAAATCACCGGCTGGCGTGACAGCGGCAACACTGCAGATGGGAATGGGCTGGGCGGCAGAGCAGAGTGGCCGCTGCGCTCAGGTACAGAGTCTGGGAGTGGACAGCGGCTGCGGGCCTCCACATCTGGCTACTCACTTGTGCGCCACTCAGCTCCCCTGTGCCCTCGGTCCTGTGTGTCCTAGGGCGTCCTGGAGGAGCAAGAAGAGAAAGACATATGGATTGGAAAAGCCGCAGCAAACTTTCACACTAAAAGGAATCTAAGTCCCAGAAACTGTAAACTGAAGATGTCATAAGTCCCAGCGCTCCTTTCCCCCACGAAACTGTGTCTCAATAGCCAAAGAGAGTAGGTTTTTCTTTGCCAGTTCTGTCCTTTGCTTAAACAGCGTTCATCTTTCATTCTCTTCTAGAGTTTAAGAAGGTTAGAACATTTTAAAATTGCATTGTCTGCCAGCCTCATGTTCTGCAAAAATACAGGTCAACTTCATGGTGATTGGCTAGCTTGGAAGTGACCTAAATTTTACCTGGAACTGTCTTTACCTTGTTGTTTCACAAATTGTGTGTGGTATGCACAAAATGTGTGTTCTAGATCTTGATGCCGCAAAAAGTAAAAACAGAGGAGACTAAAAAAATATGTATATGTTCCTCTCAGGCCTACCTGGCCCTTGCATTTCCTCATTTTCCTTAAGAAACTTTGAGTTAGGAAGAAGGAAGAAAAAAAAATTCATCAACATCTCAGCACATTCTGTTAATTGCCATTAGACAGATTGGAACGGGATTTTTATTTTCTGATTTGAAAAGCAATGTTTTTGAGAAAGACAGCATATTTCTTATTAAATTTTATCATGAAACCTTTGACAAATACCTGTATGAGAGAGTAGAATGCTATCATCGACCATATTTCCTCATTGATATTTTACCTTGGGATTGCTTTCTAAATTTTATAATGCCACTTTTGGATAGAATGAAAAGAGAAAACATTTAATAATGAAGTTAATGTGCCTTACTAAGGAAAGCTCATGAGTTCCAAAATCTACACTTAAATCCACTTCCCATAACACAATTCATTAAGTAATCATTTTTTATATTAGTCCAACATCTTTATGAAGAGGCTTTTGATGTGTATTTAAATTGTACTTGGCATACATCAGATGCTAGAGAATTGGAAAGACTTCCTAAAACAGCAATCACCATAGTATGTACAGTAGGATAGAGCCAATTTTTGAGTGTGTTAAGAGAAATACAATGAAATTTTGAACTTTATTTTCTTACTTACTCTGTATTCCATTTTTGATGGATCCCAACATTAAAACACTATATTTTCAAATTATAATTCATTATAGACAAAACCATAATAAATGACATTAGAGAAACAGATCATATTATACCAGAGACAACTTTTGGACATAATATGATTTTCCTTGGGTTGATCTCCTAATAACAATCTGGTAACATTTTCTTATCCTGTGGTACTGTGCATAGTTGCTCCATAAAGAGCCGCCAGTAACACAGAACTGAAATTTTGTTATAGTTTAAATAGCTACTCCCTACAAATTATTGAGATTCTTAGGCATCTTTGGCTAATTCACATTACATTTGACACATGCTAATGTAAAACATAAAGAAACATAGTACTATAATTGTAAATTAAAATGCTTATATTTAATCTATTATCTTCTATAACCAAGTCTGTATATGTAAAATGTTTTTAAAGAGGAGATAAATGAAATATTAAAAAAATTTCAATGCATTTGGCTTTTGGAAAAATAAGTATACCCAGGAAATAGAATAACTTTAAAAATGTACTGTTTTATTTAATAATGTTTCTTCAGTTACTGGTATATTTCAAATACTTTAGGATCTACAATATTATTTGTGTGTATAAATAGTGTGCTAGTCATGAATGTGCATATTGTCATTAAATATTCATCTGTATGTAATACTTCTAATTTTAAATAGTTAAAATGGGATGAAGTCAACAAATGAATACCTTTAAAGCAGAACAGATATCTTGGTGTTTAAATAGGTCCTTTGAAAATTTTAGCAATTGCTATTGTTTATTACAAACATGTTATTTACAGATGATTAAAATTTACAACAGTTTTGCATGTATAATACATTTACTTTTAGTCATCAATTATTTTAAAAAATATCCTCATAGATTATACAAACCTGGCCATATGTTTAAATAGAGACTCATTTGCAGGCCATAACGTGTTGTTAGGTCTATATTCAAGCTTTGGCATTTTGCTGCTATGTTTATATGTTTAGTGTGCTTGTCATGTATGCTCTTGGAAGGAGGAAATTTCCTCCTTTTAGCTAACGAATAGGACAGTGAAAATAAATATAGTTTAAATGCTACATTAAAAAAAAATCAATGCAAGAATGCCTTGCTCATTTACAGAAGGATGGATACCATCTCCATAGAGTTCATTCTCACCATTACCTGAGTAAGTACTTGAACTTCAAGTATGAGATGCACCTAGAGGGGTAATACATTGAGCTTAATAGGAAGACAGTTAATAACCTTTTTTCATCCTCGTGCACTATCAATCACGACTGTCACCAGTCTGCTGAATCAAAGCAAAAGTGTTCTTCACAGATGACTGATTAGAAACGCAAAATCACAAGATCCATCTTCATGGTCACTTTTATTATAGTCATTTTTAAACTGACAGCAACCTGCTCAGTTTCAGCACACTGGGCATCACAAATAGTGTCACTCAGTGCAGCTAAGCATGAGAAGAGGTTGGCTGAATTATACTTAAAAATAATTAGGCCCTCAACCCTTTGTGGAGCCCAGAAAGGGTCTTCTTCTCCCCAGTCTCCCTTCCCCCTCCATAACTTGCTTTGATTTCAGGGAACTATCAGTTGACCATTTTGAAGGGATGCAAGTTGGAGTGTATTCTTGTCCTTGTTAATGGTTTTAAGAATTAGGAATGAACATGTCTAACTGAGATTTACAGTGAACTTTTATTCTTCTACTTTTTCAGAACCTTACAATAAACAGCATTGCTTTCCTTTCTCCCAGTCTAAATAGGGTTCTTCATCTACACACAAAAAATGTAAAATGTATTTCCTAAATGGAAGATTTCAGGAGTCTAGGCAGCAGGTATTCAGAAGTGATGTTAGAAGGCTCTCTTTTTCTATGGAGGTACTTAATAGCATCACTAGACTACTGTAGCATTGGCATGGCTGAAGGTATAATTATTTAAATACATAGTATTCAAAGTAGCCAGGATATTAACTATTAGGTAACTATATAAATTTTTGTCCTGTAATCCTATGTTATTCCCTTTTTAGTCCTAGAATATAGAAAATATGGAAAATTTGAAAACCAAGAAGAGATCTGTAACAATTTTCATTAGAGATTTTTCAGTTATAGTCAAATCATAAGATGAGAAACTTTGTTAGAAACATATATGACTTTTTCAGATCTATTTCAGCATAGCTTATGCAGGCTTTTAGAATATTTTGTAATACAACAACAGCTGTATTTTCCTTGAGAATATTTTTAAATAAGAAGTATTAAAATGCATTGTAATTTTCATGCCCATTTTATAAACAGATAAGTTCATAGTTTTGAAAAGAAAACCCAAATGTTTTTAAGTTTTGAGTATTTTTAACCAAAATGCCTTATTTTAAGTATGCAGATACTTATGTTTTCCTTTCATCTTAAATGTTCACTTTCTTATTAGTGGTTATGCAGACACACATACAGATTAAAAGGAAGTGAGACAGAGGATGGTGTAAGATTATCAAAGTATTTCTATGTGTAAGAGCACAGCACCTTAATACTCACTTTTAAACATGCTAATATTTGACCGTTAATACTCCCCAGAAAGCAATGGATTCCTTTCTCTAAGTCTCTCTCTCTCTCTCTCTCTCTGTCTGTCTGTCTCTCTCTCTCTCTACACACACACACACACACACACACACACACTTTTATCTTTCATTTTGAATCACAAGAACATATGTGAATATATAGTGTGTTTATGCTTTCTACAGGTGATAATAGAGGAATAAAGTTACTTTATATATAAATGTTGACATTAATTTCCTTAATATTTTTCTCTGCTTATGTTTATTTTTCTGTAAATATAAGGGTAGCACATAAAACAAAATCTTATTTAGTTATCTAATTTGATTCAATATTCTGAGCTAAATAAAATTCTTAAGAGTGTGAATGGATATGTGTTAATTGATATTTTTAAAATATTTCCACATTAAAAGAAATTAACAGTAAAAATGCAGGGCTGTATATGTAAAATTAGGATTAAATAAAATGCTTATGCACCTTAAAAGCTACAAAGTGACATGTATAACAATGTAATAATCATCTCAATGTGTTCATTTTCAGCTTAACAATGAAAGCAAAATGTCGTGACAAAATGTGTGTGTGTGTGTGTGTGTGTGCAGTTTTGGTACATTAAGTTCATAAATTTTAAAAGGATAATATCTTATAGAATTACTTTTCTTTTAGAGTTAGAATAGATATAAACTATTCTTTCTAACTAGGTTATATTCATCAGAATATTTATAGACAGTATTTACTTGAAATTTTTTGACTCATTGTAGAATTTGTATGACTAAAAGTAAAGCAGTGAAATGGTATAATTTTTTGACATTATTCTGGTAACCTATATAATGCATCATGAAAACCTTTTATACTAACCTTTAATATACATTATATTGTAAATATGAACACTAATAAGCCTTGTAACAATTACTGGTTTAAATATGGTTTTCTAGTATTGATGGGTGTTGAGAAAACACAATTTTTAACTTTAATCTCAACAAAACAATAAAATGCACTTCTTTGAAAAGTTAGTATGAAGCTTTGATTCCTTAAGAATTTTATATTTTAATGACATTTGAAACTAACATTCATTTAGATTGAAAATATTATTTATTGATAAAGTCTTTAAGTAAATATTTTAGTACTTTTACTTACCTGAAATATTTGCCATGTCACTATTAGTTTTGAAAACATAACTTAATTTATATTAATTATTTACACATATAATTTCTTCACTGGGGAACATTCTATTTCAACTCAGAATACAATGCATATAAAATATTACACAATAAATGTATTACCAGAGATTTTTTATGTTTTAGTTGGTAGAGACTACATAATACATGTAAGTATATCTTCAAAAACATTTTAAATGAATAAAGCCTCAGGATTTTGCACTCACTTTGAGCTGGAATTTGTATTTGTGTATTATAAGTACTGTCTATATACATGGGCATATGCAAAATTATACCTAAGTACTGTCATATGTAGGTTATTGACTTCCTTTAAATGTTAAAATGCTGTCACATATAAATATTACAATTATCCTTGCCATACCTGCATTTATGCAGTCTGAATATGCAGTTATAGCATTTCTCTTTCCTGGAGTATGATTTTCCCTTGGTACCTGAATTGTTCTTTGTTGAATCTTTGTGATAAAAAAAAAGGCTGTTATATGAGTGTCAGTTTGCAATAAATGTGTGAGAAGATGTACGGTCAGCATAGACTGGCCATCTTTAGCTTTTTTTTTTTTTTTTTACCTGAGCTGCAGAGCTCTAGCTTCCAGTGATATTTAAAGAGGATAGGAAGGAAGTAAAGGTCAAACAGAAATCACCTTTAACCTTTTATAGTCAAGAAGAGAAAAATCTTGCAGCATTTATAATAATTTGTTATATAATTTTATTTTAATTGCTTTCCTATGTTGACTTGTAAAATACTGCTAGTATTTACTATCATCCTTTATTAAAATTGCTATTTCATTCATCTCTTATTTTCTAACTACAAGGTAGGGAATAGTACCCTTGAACGCTTCTCAAACTAAAATTAGTATGGTCTTTACCATTCATAATCCACAAGTCTTCCTGCAACTCAGCCACTAATGCTACAAAACGTACTTTATACAGTACGATCAGTATTTTGATCAGAATACAGTATTTTGATCAGAAGTCATTCTTCTTTCTGATTTCAGTTTACAAAGAAATGTGCAAGCATTTGATGACCATATTTAGGAAAATAGGATAGATATACAAGATCCTGTATTTGATAGCTTAAGGTTTTATTTGTAAACCTTCTTCTATGCATTACACAATCACTGAAGAATTTTAATATGTTGCAGTTTATTTTGCAATATTTGCACAAACATTCAGGGTAGTATTATGTTGTTCAGTTATTTCATTATATTGTGTTTCACATTTACATTTTCATTTGAATTTCCCTGTTTTCAACATTTGGGTATCTTCTCATTAGCTGTCATAAAGCAGTAGTTTAAGGAGGGGTGATCCTGAAGTGTAAACACTGCTAGAATTTTACAGCATTGCTACAGAAGAGCAGGAAAGAGGGGGCCAGCATTACTTTACCCCAAACATTTCCCTGTTATGATTATAAGAAAAGATCACATGCTGCAGCAATGTTTTTCATATGTGATCATTCTTTAGAATTATTTTCAAAGTCAACTGTTCTTAGACCTTATTTTCATCTCCAAAAAGCATTAAGTTTTGCTTCTTTGTAAAATATTTCTTCATAGCATATCTTAGTTTAATTCACTTTTAGCAAAAGAAACACCCAAGCTCAATCTGGAGACCTCCTTCCAACATAATTTAGCTGGACCTTTTCTTAGTAAAGGTTTTCTGGTTTTCATTTTCACTTCATATTCTCAAATAAAAGATCCTTTGTTGTCTACCATTTGATTGGACTTAATGAAAAACACTCCATTTTAACTTAACAGTATTTCCTTTTGAATTTATTATATTTAAGAACGCTGTCAAAAATCAAACATTTAATCTCAGGTTTTTATATTTCAAAATATATTACTATCACATGGCTCAGTGAGGTGATGTAAAAAGTATACTGAAAAGATTTCAAACAGAAAAGCAAAAGCGAAAAAACCTGACTTCATTTTAATATGAAACTAAATACTATGGCTAATGTGCAGATTGGGTACAGCAGCTGACTGTAAAGACTACCATGTGACAGGGTGCCAACAGCGGGATTGTGCAGTATTGACTAAATGAGGTTCACTGATTTGTATTGAGGCTAATATCTTCTTTAAACAATTCCGTGTAAATTGTGCGTATAAAGTCATTGGAAGCTATTTCTCAGGACAGCCTCGCTGGCTAGCTACCTGCTGGAGTGAGGGAGATAATCAATAGGAAGAAATAGAGCTGAGCATGAGCCTGGGAAGCTGCGGAGCAGTTAATGCTGATAAAAGTAGATGATGTCAATATTTGGGAACAGCACAACTCAAGGATAATAGACAAAAGAGAAGTGCATAAGTTGTAGAGTGTTCAAACGGGGGCAGAATTAAAACCTAAGCGGCAGATGATGCCCTGGGCTGCAAAAGACATTATTTATTACAAGTATTGTTAAACTTCCGCTGAAATCCAAATGGAAGGGCAAGATGTTATAGGAAACACACACATAACTTTCACAAGAAGCTTAAATACTCCTTTGCATTTCAATGGTCAGTAGATTTCTGCTGATGAGTGATTAGAAGAAATTCTGTTCAAAACATTTGGGAGATATATTTTACATGTCTTATTGGGAAATTATTTCAAAAAAAATTCTTTAAATAACTTCCAGGATATAAAAAAATAAAATAACATCTAGAAAAGAAAATGAAAATAGGTTGTCAGTCAAAGGGTGACACTAAAAACATAAACAAATCTAACTTTTTGCATATATTTGTAATTATAGCAGACACCTTATTTTTTAAAGATAGCGGACGTATTGGAAGTGAGGTAATAGTATATTTTTACTAATTTAATACTGAAAATCGGTTTCCCTCTTGCTGTCAGGTGATGAAATTTTGCTCTTGTGTGCTGATCTTTCTGTTGATGTATTATGACATAGTCTGTCAACATTGAGCAGATATGTGAAAGGAGATTGGATGACTGAGAGGTGCAACCTGCGTAGAGCTCTTCTTGAATTTTAAACATGCTACGATGTTTGGGTACAACAAGGAAAACTGTGCTTGCTCTAAACTGCTGTTATTTTTATATAATTTAAGCCCAAGGAAAACAGGTGGACCATGACAAGTTTCAAAACCTGAATAAGTGAAGTAATTCTAAAGCATGTTTTTCAAAATATCTTTTCGAAAGTTCTTTCATGTCATAATGTAATTCCTTAGAAAACAATAAAGGCATATTTGCAAAATATAAGTTTTCTATTCAAGAGGCTGAAAAATAGTCATGCACACATGGTTAAATATAGCCATTTTCTCCTAAATTAAACAATTCTACAACTGTTCTATGCTGTCACAGATGTTTTTATTGTTTGCTGTTAGATATCTGGATTATATCAAACACAAGATTCTAAGATTAGGTAGAGAATGAAGCCTGAGAGTTTTACTTAAAAGCAAGCTAATAAACATTATTAGAAAAGCAAGTATATGTACTTATGACCTTACCTTTTGAACATATTTTACCTATAAAATACAGAATTAAATAAACCTTACTCCTGTTTTGCATTTTATGCTTTTATTTTGAGAATAATTATGTTGAAATATCTTTTTAGCTTCAGCCAATATTAAGATCATTACTATGTATTAGGATTACTAATCCAACACACTAGATAATAAAGATAATAACTTTATATTCCAAACATATAATCTTGGTAAACTTTCCTTCAAATAAAAATTTGCTTTGAAAAATTGGTAGTCTGTTGTCATACATCCCATCTTTTTATCTTAAGGAGAAAGAAAAGGTCCTTATTTTTACTGAATTCTAAATAAGGCCTCATTTCAAATAAAAGTATGAATTTTGATTTAGAGACATGGGAAAAAATCTTTTAAGATCTATACTTCAACTAATTTGTTAATCTTGTGCCACTTTCAGCATTTGTCACACATATAGACCAGGAAATTGGCTCCATCTCATTCCAGCTCTGTATTGAATTAAAAACCTCTACTGCAAAGAAGAGCGTGATGTGGGGAAAGAATAAATTTAGTTCTTTCTTTAGCAATGCACATACATTTCCATACATTTCCCATCCTAAGGGAGCCTATGAATGCATTCAATAAATACAAGACTATAAAGCATAATTCCAGAAAAGGGAAAGGTTTACCCATAGTTTCTTGTTTTAACATGCCATTTAAAGGCTGAAGAATGAAATTAAATATTTTTATACATTTGCTTTACTTTTTTTTTAAAGTCTCTTCATTATTAGAAATAAATCTTAAGCTATGAATTTTAGTTGTTCATTGCGCTTGGTTAATGTTAACAGGTTTAGGTCAAAACAAATTAGACGTCAGCAGTGGTAAATTGAGAAAGATGTTTTATGCCATTTGAATCTAGTTCACCAAGTGCATGCTGGCTAATCTAGTAGCCACTGTAAGCAGAACACATACACGTATACTTGAAAAGGAGCATGCGTCCCTGTCTTAGGTGTCTAGGCTCACAGGAATGGTGGTTTTCAATAAAGGAAAATAATCAAGAAGTAACTTTTAAAAATGATGAGTGCATTTCCAGGAAGATTTTATTAAAAGGAAATATATCCCACAGGTGACAGAGATTTCTGGCTGGAAGACAGACGCACTCTATGCGGAGTTCACTATACTTTCAAGTGTTTGAGTTGGTGACTGCGTGACTGCGTTCTGAGGAGACAGTGTGGTGTGGTAGATTTATGACGGCCTCACAGAAACAGAGCTAGCAAAGATTATGGCATACTTGTTTAGAAAAATGGTGAACTGAAGGTTCCTGATTTACACTGACATATATCTAGTGAAACCTTAGTTTGCAAATTGCCTTCAGGAGTCATCTTTTATTAAGTGTTTGATAGGTACTGAGATGTACATATCTCTTTTAAAACAAATTGACTACTCCGATGCTATAATTCCAAGGATTCTGTTTAACATCTTTTAAGTTAAATTTATTTTATTTATATATTTATATTTTCTAAACATCTTAAAAATTAATATCCAGTAACATAACCACAAGATAGCAAGAATTGAATTGTATAATATTTCAAAAGTAAAAGGACCATTTGCATTATAAAATTTTGAAGAAGTCCAAATAAATTGACATCTGAATAGGTCCTTAAATTTACTCAGAAATATTTATTTATTCTTATCATGGCCAAAGAAATAAAGTTTAGAAGCCTGTCTTTACTGGTGTTTTACAAACCCATCACTCCATTTGTCTTTTCCTTTTTAAGTATTTAATCCCATGGCCTGTTATTTGAAGAATGTAGCTGTGTCTACCTCAGATTTTAGGGCCAGAGAAGATGCTCCTTGATTTGCTTCAGAACTGAACTCATGAACAAATATGCTTAGAGACGTTTTCCTGTGGGGAGTCTTGCTATCAGAAATGACAGGATGAATGGCACAAGCTTGCAATCATCCTGCCATGCATTTCTGTTTCCTGTGAACTAGTGTGCTTGCTGCCTTCTTCTTCCTTTTTATAAAAGCCACTCACAAGTCTGTTAGGAGGACCACAAATTGTTTTTCCAAATCCACATACCATTTTACCTTCCTTCACTTAATCTAAGAAATAAATGTTTGGGGAAAGATGAGGATGTTAGATAAGTAGATAACACAGCTTCGCAATTGCCAAAGCCACAGCCTTTTTAAAATCCTCATTCTTTTGATTCGATTATTCTTGTATTTTATAGCTTAGGAGTTTAGACGCCTAATCCTGGTATTGTATAAAGTGAGTGTTCCTCTAAGTCACACTTATGAATTATTGTGTGCCCCAACTGCTGCAGGGCATAAAATTTCTCTAACAGACAGCAGCTGACAAATTGGGAGAATGTGGCTGACAGTGTCAGATAACTTTTAACTCTAGTGTAACTTTTGGAAAATATCTTTTGGTCTCTTTTTCAGAGATTTAGTAGGCACAAATGGAAAATAATGAAGCACGTATGTCCGCAGTTGGCCTGTTCCCCTTGCTGTGGCCGTGTCTACATCTCCATCTCCCCCCAGAGCATCATGGGGCCTTAGGTGGGGCGTTCTAGAAGTGGCTGGGCCTAGGTTGTGTGCCGCTGCAATGAAGGATGCCCCATTCTGGGTGTGAAGGCTACAGCAGGTAGCCAGGGTGGAATGTAAGGGACAGAAAAAGGGCTTGCTATTTTCTGCTGCCTGCTGCTGCTGCCTTCTGCCTGCTCTGCCACCTCACGGACTGTTTCTCTGCTGCAGTGCCCCACTACCATGCCACCCTGCCTTGGCGCCAGCTGACTATGCATGGAAGTCTCTACAAACTGTGAGCTACCATAAGCTTTTCCTCCTTTAACTTTATATGTTTTGGTTTTTGTCTTTAGCAATGAGAAAATTACCTAAGACATTCTGCATCACAGTACTGGATTCCTTCCTTCTTTCCTTTCTTCATTTCTTTCAGTGTTGAAATAAAAACACTTAATTTGATCTTTTCCCTCTTGATGCATGTGTAATCGGACAGTATAGTATTATTAACTACAAGCATTGAATTACACTGTTATGCATTTCTATTTTGCATAACTGAATATACCCATTGAATAGCAGTTTTTCATTTCTCCCTTATTCCAGCCCCTGGCAACCACCATTCTCCTCCTTCCTTACCCACTTTAGATAAGTAGAAGCATGTAGTGTTTGTCCCTCTCTGCTTGGCACAATTTACTTGGCTTAATGTCCTCCAGGTTCGCCAGGATGGATAGCTTTCTGTGTCTAGTCATTGTCTTTCTCTTCGTTCCAGGATCACAGAAAAGTGGTTTCACTAGGTGGTTTAGTGTGAAACAAAATTGCTCACTTACTAGAGGCTGAGGGCAAAAAGTCAAAATAGCAAGACTGATTAATTCTTATAGGAAACACGTACAATAAGGCTGTTAGCCACTGTTTCAGTTATTGCTGACTGTTAAGAAACAAAGGAAAGGTTGACAGTGTGCTTCCTGTGTGCCAGGCACAGTGATGCACACTTCCCTTTCATTGTCACGTCCATGCACAGAGCTCCCTACCGAGGAGGTGTTGTTTTCATCCACACCTTACAGATGAAGAAGAAATTAAGGCACAGAGAGGTTCAGTAATTTGCGCAGGTTTATAGAGCAAAGAAGTACTAAAGATGGGGTTTGGGCTTCCCTTTAAACAGTCCTGCTGCTTTTCTGATAGTCACTTAGGGAAAAAAAATGTCCTTGTCTTGGAATGCAGGTGGGTAAAAGTGTACTCCTTCTGAGTGGAGGAGAAACAGCTAGTGAATAAATAAGGAGGAAAGTATCATTGGCCGGGCCTGCTGGCTTTGAGTATTTGGTTCTGAAGAATATGAACCCAAGACAGACGACCCAGAGTTGAGACGTTAGAATGACGATGGCAGAAAGGGTTGTTGCTGAGACTCTCTTTGTACTAGTGTTACTTCTAGACACCCCTCGAGACCCAGTGGATGACCTTTATGATGGGTTTTCACAAGATAAACCAATTTAATAAAGGCCACATATTCCATGTGAAAATGTCTGTTTGGGATTATATTTTTTCTGTAATATTAGTAACAGCTATTTGTATCATTTCTAGGACATCATATTTTATTTCTGGTTGTTGCATCTTATACCATTGTATAAGACTGAGTATAAACTCATAACACTTGAGGAAAATTTATTGTTTTTTACTGTTAACAAGATTTAGGGGCCAGCCAGATATCTCAGTGAATTAAAGTGCCCTGGTCCCTAGGCAGACGCAGGGACCAGGGTTCAATCCCCTGCGTGCCATGCCAGCCCCACCCCTGGGGCACAGAGACAGTGATTGAGACTGGGCATGGTGGTACATGCCTGTAATTTCAGTGCTTCAGAGGCTGAAAATAGGAGAATCACTATGAGTCTGATCTGCGTAGTGAGACCCTGTAGACCCTGTACTAAATACATGAAAAAAAAAAAAGATTGTGCTTAAAAAAAAGGATTTAGTGGTTTGTTAGAGCATAGTTTTCTGTACTTTCACCAACAATTGCTATTATTGTTTCTAATGTATTCACTTTTACTCAAAAATGTTTCATTAAAAGTTATTTGCTTCAATGATTAACACCAATTGCAAAAATTGGTCACAACCACAAGTCAAATCCTATTGCACTCTTCATATATTTTGTGTGGAGGTACTACAAATATTTTCCTTCAACAAAAGTATTGTGCAATTTATTTACATATAGAAAATGCTTTTAAAATAGTAAGTGCTCAATACAATTTAAGTGGAGAAACAAATATTTGCTTTGATGAGAATATGATTTTGAAGAACTAGAGGCCTTTGATCCCAACACTGGTCATTTAGAGTTGTTCAAAATGATTCTTGCCTGGCCCCAGGCAGCCAAGAAGACAGGAATGTAGGCAAATGCAGCTTCAGGGCACCTACTACAGTGGAAATAGAATGAGAGTTATACCATAGCACTAAGCAAGAAGGTAGAACAAGGTATGTTCAGGTAAGAATGAGAGAGTCAAGAAGAGGATGAGGTTTCTAGCTCTGGTGGATGTGCTACTGCGAGTTGGCAGCTAGACAGCTAGAAGAGCTGTTGACTAGACCGGTTATTAATGTCTTTCGGTCCGTTTCTTCTTTTCTACAAAATGAGTGCTATAGTAACAAGGAGAGAGGTACCTCTAAGTATTCTGTGAAATAACACTAGGCTTGGGATGGTGTAAAGTCTCAATAAATATTATCTATCACTATGAATTTGTAGAGGATTTGGGGCCTCTAAGTGTATATGTATTGGTTACTTTAAAAACTGTTTTTGAGATAAATGTTAACGTGTAGTATTGCCCACAAAATCTCTTATTTTGAGGATTATCCTAAGAATAAAGCTAGAATCAAATATGAGTGAACTCTTTTAAAGGAAGAGATATAACATAAAATACTATTATACTAATACTGATTTTATAAATTTGTAAGCTCTTGACTCTATAAATCTTAAGTTTATAGAATCTTAGTTTTATATGTAACATACTTGATGAGCAAACAAAACGAAATGGAATTTTCTTTTCATAATTGGCGTGAGATTCACAGAAACACTATTTCAATATATAGCTCACAATGCTGATGCGAGAGTATTAAGTGAAATACTGTCTTTATCTTTACAAACATTGTATAAGAAAACTTAATTTGTTAAGCTTGATTAGAGAAGGCAAAGGTGGGCATTTAATTTATGTTTGGTATTATTGAGAATAGCGTGCTGTGTATCAAAGCTACTTAAACTCAGCATTTGTTATTACTGTACATGTACATGTGTTTATCTATATGTCTATTTATGAAATTTGAAAACAATTAAAAGTCCCCCCATATCATTGCCTATTTGTAAAAAAAGAAACAGTGCTTTCTTTGCTCCCCCTTAGGTGAAGTTACTATATCTATAAAGGAACAATTACATAGGTACATAAAATGACAGCCAAGATTATATATTCCAATCATTTAACCAGTGAAATTGCTTGATAATAATGAAATCTATCAAAAGAAGCAATGCTTATGTTTTCTGTATTCTTCCATTTTAAGTTTTCCGTTTTCTGTCAAAGTGTGCTGGGGGTGCCATATATAATTTCAGAAAAGAAAAAGAAAGAACTTTCACCCTTTAATACTGACAAGAATAACAAATATCTCCTCTCTTCCTTGTCCTTTGGCTTGGGTGACTTGTGCCCTGGTGTGTGACCACAAGGCACACCTCTCTGTTGACAGTTACAAGTGAAGGATAGATGCCTTGATGGGCTGTGTGCACTGTCCCTAAGCCAAGATATTCAGAGTGATTTAGGCAGTAAAAGGATAGCTTCGCGGGCACATGACAGCCATCCTGCTAGGTACTTGGATGAAAAAGCAGAAAGAAAACCCATGAGCATGCCTAAAAGTTCCACCAGAGTTGTTTGTGGATGGAAAGAATTAGAAGAAAATTAATTCACCCCTCTCATCTGACTGTTCCTGGCATATCATTACTAAGGACTTCCTAACCGCCAGGTATGAGGCTATTCTCACACTAAGTAATTGTGTTAAAATTAAACTGAATTTCATAGTTGAAGTCTATTTTATTTTCTTAGTCAGGATATTATCTTCTACAACTTGATATTAATGATGAAGGCCTACCTGCCTGCCATCTATTCTAGACAAAATTTGGAGGAAATTCTGATTCCTTAGCTTAACATCGATGTTCAGTCTGCTGAGGCAAACAGAACTTGAACAGATCCATGGTGCTAACTACTTTAAATGGTGACTATCTGTGTGTAATTTTGTCACAGAATTAGGTGAAGTATTTCCCAAATCTCTTGGAAATAACTTGTTTTAATCTCAACTAGACCAAGATTAGAATATGCTAAGAAGGTACTAACAAAACAAAGAAAAATTGCCACCTGACAGGAAAAAAGAGGACATGAGCTGAGTTTTGTCAATCTTGGTTTATTCTCTAGCAGATTTTACTCAGTCACATATTTCTCTGTGCCTAGAGGGACATGAAATATTGACTGCAGAACTGAAGGTGCAGAGCCTGGGCAACCCTGGAAATTCTGCATAGTATATTAGGGTGAGAGGAACATCGCCTTACTGTAACAAACTGGCAAAGTTGCCTACAACAGTTAAACCAAGAGGTGCAATTTGATGGATGAATATTGTAAATTTAGCTGATTTCCTCCCTATTGCAATTTTTATTTATTTCTTATGGCTAGATTTAGTCTGTGATAGCCATAGTACTATTAAATTTTAGGCTTTTTTCAAACTTTTGCTATTATAGAATCAAACTTTTAAATACTGGAAATTTGACGATAACAGAAATGTCCATTTGTACAGAAATTGTGAAATAAATCATTAAATGGATTTAAAATTGAGAACTATATGCCATTAAAATTAATTATGATGATACTTTTTAATGGTTTAAAATGAGAAATAAAGCAAAAGCCATGATTCACACATTTATGAGCTCAACAATTAAACTTTTGCATATGTAAGAAAAGGCTTAGCAAGGGAATGTTACCCAAATTTTCCCTACGGATAATTCTGGATAGTGACATCATGAGCGATTGTCATTTATTCTTTTCTTTATGGTTCTTAATTTTTTTCTCATGATCATGTGATATTTTAGAATCAGAAAATAGAATTTAAGAAAAACCAATTAAATCTGCAGTGAAAGGCTATGTGCCTAAAGTTTTAATAAATTTTATTTGAATCAAGGAAATGAATGTTTTTAGACTTTAGAAAGATGTTTCTACTTTCTTCTTTGGCTTTTGTTCTTTTACCAAATCGAATAGATACCGAGTATATCAGTAATAACGTTAAGGCAAATTCAGAGAAAAAAAAATTAGTGAAGCAAGTTATTTTAAATTGCATTTCTTGGATTAGACTATATCATCATAGCGCTCTGTTTAATTTCAAATTACTAAAAGTATTCACTGAATTACATATAGTGTCGTTAGCTATGTTTGAGTTGTTTTCTTTCTTTTTTTTTCTTTTTTGAGCTGTTTTCCTTACAAGAAGTCTTTATACAGCATTAGTATTTGCTGAACATATCCTCCTGAAGTTGCACTATTTCTATTTTACATTGTTTCTTTTCAGCAGTTTTTTTTTTTTTTTTTTCGGAACCAGGGATTGAACTCAGGCCCTTGCACTTGCCAGGCAAATGCTTATTCTACTGAGCCATCTCCCCGGCCCCAAGCAGTGTTTAAATGAACAAATTTGTCAATGTTTTCCTTCTTTTATGATTTTAAATTTTAAAAGTTATTTACTTTTCAATCTTCCAAAAGTATTAAATTGTTTTTTGGTAGTTTTACAATTGTTTGGTGTCCAGGAGGTACAGGGTCTCACTATGTAGATCAGACTCATAGTGATCCTCCTGTTTTCAGCCTCCCAAGCGATGGGATTACAGGCCCACGGCCCACACACAGTCTCAACCGCTGTCTCAGCATGCTGGGGCGGGGCCGGCGCTGCACGCTGGGGATCAATCCCCGGCTGCTGCGGTCTGCTGAAGCAGGAACTTTAGTCCGCTAAACTGTCTGGCCAGCCCTCTATTCTAGAGTTTTTAACTGAATATTTTAGAATCACTGTTATAGAATATTATGTTGGTCTTTATTTTTCAAATAATAATAATGCCAGCATAATTTACACATTATTTGGTGCTTTCATTAACCATACATATATATTCATATATGCATATATCTTTTTATATTCACATATACTTAAACCCACGTATAGTATAATATTATCTTAAACTTTTACTGCTGTAGATTGTACATCTGTCTAGAAATTTGTATATTTAGTTATAATACCATACATTTTAAGTTAACATTGCTTTATTCTTTTTAGTCATTTATTTATTTATTTATTTATTTGATACAGGGTCTCACTACACAGGATGGACTGCAGTGGTCCTCCTGTCTCAGCCTCCCTAGCACTGGGATTACAAACTGTGCCACCATGCCCCACTTCTGTGGCCAGCAGAGTGTGCCCAGAGTTCCGGGGATGGCACAGCATGAAGTGCCAGGAGATGGAACCTGGGTCCTGGGTTTCCCAAGCAGTTACTTATACCATTGAGCTATCTCCCCAGTCCTAGTGCTTTAATCTTAATGAATTGCAAATTATATGTTAGTGCACATTCATTTTCCCCTTTTCATATATTCTAAACTGTTCTTGTCTGTTTGCTTTTCTAAATTAACTTTACAACAGTTTCTGTCATGCTTCAAGGAAAAAAAATCATTGGTAATATTTAACATTTAGAACAATGTTAAATATGCAAATTAATTTATAAAATTGGATAACTTCATAATTTATTTGGATTTTTCTGAATCTTCTGACACTTACTGAATTGTTTTGATAATTCCCCAAGAAGGGTTGAAGGAAACGTAATTCTCAACTCACCTGATTTCTCCCTTCCCTCAGAAATATGTTCTACTTATCTTCCCTGTGTTTTCATAGTTACAGATAATGTTCTGTCATTCAACAGTTTGTGAGACTCTTCTCCAAAATGTTAAGATTTTATCCTTTTCTTTTTTAAAAAAATGTATTTTGTTGTCACAAGGTCTCACTATGCAGTACTGACTCGTGGTGATCTTCCTGGTTTCAGCCATCCCAGCTCTGGGATTACAGGTGTGTGCCACTACGCCCCCACTCTGGCCAGCCCAGCCTGCCCTGGGGGTGGAGCTGGCGGGTTATATGGTGCCAGGGATAGAACCATGGTCCCTGCACTTGCCTAGGCAGGAGCGTTAGTCTGCTGAGCTATCTTGCCGGCCCCAAGAATTTAACCTAATTTAACTTCCTTAGATTAATAAGCACCTTGAAGAAAGGTGCTTTGAAGCTGTTCTTCATGATTTCTTCACACCTGAGATTCAACTTTGAAATCTCGAAATCTCAATTTTGAAAGAAGGATGTTGAATACAAAGACATAATTAACTCTAGGCTACAGATAAGTTTTTTAAAAAGTCTGGTCTGACTCATAAATAATCATAAAGGATCATGAAGAATCAGTGTCTGTGGAGATAAGTGTTTAGGGTTGTTGCAGAAAATGCTTTCCTTGCTGCAGTTTTGTGTGATTTGTACAACAGGTACTCACATTTGACCCATAGTGTCAGCTCATGACTCAGTTCCTAGTATTCCTTTTAACACTGTTAAGATGTCTGACATCTAGTTCTTTGTATCTTAGGCCTAATATACATCTCAGTACATTTTTTCAGAAGCATGACTATCGGTGGCTTTCTCCACCGATAGGATGGTCATTCACCCTCCATTGTGCCACATACAGACTTTGTGCCAAGCATGGTTTGTGTCTGTTGCAAATATTTCATTTATTCATCAGAATAAGTCTGGCGAGTACATACTATTCTACATTGACACCTAATTTTTCTAAGATTCTTGTTCCAAATATCCATCAAAACATGAAGTTTTCTGTCTAAATGATATCTAGATGATATCCACAGTCCTGTTTAATTCTAGAACCTGCAGCCCCTCATTGGATCCTTGTTGGTACTCTCAACTGGCTTGCAAGGGGAGCTTGGGGTGAAATTGTGTGCTTCTCTTGGTCAGTATCTAGAAATAATTTGGATGTCTGCTCTTACTCCCCACAGCTCTGCTAGTAGTCTGTTACTTCATTTTTCTGTTTATCTATTTGTTTGTTCACCCATTTAGAACTTTGATTCTGACATGTTTGTCAAGAATGAACATAAAGATTTTATTATTATTTGAAGGTTTATAAAAGTGACGGCCATGGTAAGCTAGATTTCTAGAAGCAGTCTCTTAAAATCAGTGTTGATACTAATATAGGCAATTTCACTTTTTTCTCTTAGTGTTGATAGCCGAAGATTTTGGTCAAAATGATTATAATGTAGAGGAAGATCTTTTACTACTACATATCCACAAATTGAAACTTCAAACTCTTATTTTTTTTTTTAACATTTATTTATTTATTTATTTATTTATTTATTTATTTAGAGAGACAGAGA
>NDGM011257763.1:0-28127 GCA_002564305.1 Octomys mimax
TTTTTTTTGTACTGGGAATCAAACTCAAAACCTTATGCCTGCTTGGCATGCACTGCACTGCTGATCTACACATACAGAACTAAGTTGATTCATATATGCATTACAGAAGGATCTTTATTTAATAGACAATATCAAATATTGTCTTTTCAGAGATTCCTATAAAATGTAAATTACCATTAATTTATTCCTAAAAATAAGCATTAAAGGCACTATCATTTTAAAAGAATCATGAACATCATATTCCTTAAAATTCATCATAAATTCATATTTTGAACTCATGTAAATCTTAAATGCTTATTAGAATACTGTTTTGATATGAAAAGGCCTTGATTATATTTTTCATCCCTCACAATAATGTAAAAGTAGACATTTTAATGATGTTATAATATCTATCAACTCTTTATTTCTTCATCTTGTGAAACTAATTGTAGATTTAATTAATTCCTCATCTTGTCAATGGGGAATACATTCCAAGATCCTAGCTGACCTTCCTAATACATGCATAACTATCGAGTATAATTTATAAATAAAGTAACAGAAGACCTTAACTATCATTAAAATACAGCAGTTATAGCAATATACCCTAATAACATTTATGTGTATATTATCTCCTTTTCTCCCAAAGTAGCTTATTGCAGTATATTCACCCTTCTCTTTATGGTCAGTGCCACTGTCCTAGATGAAGTAAGGTGAATTACACTGGTGTTGTGACATAGTTTACTATGTATGTGAACTTGATGTAACAGGCACTATGATATCACAGCCATCTATCTGAAGAACGAGATATCTATGAAGTGAATAATGTGCAGGTAGCATATATGACATGAGTAAATAGAACAAAGTGATGATTTATATCCCAAAATGGCTTGGGCAGGCTGGTGAGTGTTGCCACCATACTACTGAGAATAATAAGCAATTCCAAACCCAGGAATTTTCTTCTGTAATTTTCCATTTTGTATTTTCCAATCACAACTAAAACCATACAATGTAATATTGTTGATAAGAAGGAACAATGCTGTAGAGATGCATGAAATATATCGCCTTATTTTGCAATCCATACATGAAGTAAGTTAGTTACATGATAATAAAATGGAAAACATTTCAGAGGAAAAGTCAGTCTTCTCAGTTAATTTTCCCTCAGTTCACTGGTTACTTATATCTTGGGCAAATATCATTGTTGAGAGAGAGAGAGAGAGAGAGAGAGAGAGAGAGAGAGAGAGACCGACAGACAGACAGAAAGACAGACAGACAGACAGACAGATAGAGACAGGGAGGGAGGGAGGAACAAATGAATGAAGGAATAAAGGAATGAAGGAATGAGGGGAAGGAAGGAAAGGAAGGAGAAAAAGAAAGACAAACTTGAACAAAAGTCCTTTAAAGGAAAATCAAAGTTATCATGCTCTTCCTTGAATGTGAACACTCCGAGGGTGGAAATAATTACACACTTGTCGAGGAGCAGAGAACCCCCCATGTCTTGTGCATCAGGGATCAGGAAGAGCAGTCTTCCCTGGTATATTACTGCATAACCCTTCCTCCAGCAGATTCTGCTTCATGAATTCTCTCCTGCAGCTTTCTAATGTCTAGAGAAGTAGCTGAGTCCACAGTCACAGGCTGCTGAATAGCCACAGGCTTAGATATTGGCAAAGTTTCATCCCTTTCAGTCTCTACAAAGGGATAAACAACAACCACCAAAAATAAAACCTCATTCTTGAAGAAAACACCCTAGGGACAATAAGAAAATGGACAGGAATATAGATAAAGAATCAGACAGTGCAGTCAGGCTGACTAGGCCCGCAAAGCTACATACATGCACTGCAAAATCTTTTGTGTATTGCATTTGATTGAAAATTCCAAATGTCCCTGTGTTATTCTACAGAGCATTTCTCTGGGTGGGCACACAGGCCTACAAGCAAGAATGTATTCCAGACATTTTCTCCTTAGGCTGTTAACCCAACCCAGACATGGCCTGGCAAGACTCAGTCTGTTGTGGTGGCCACGACCCAGGCAGCTTCTCACACCAACACCTGGATTTCACTACACTTTTTTTTTTCTGGAAAAGTAACTATACTGATTGAGGATTAAAACTGAATTGATTCAGGAATTTATTACAGAAGGCCTATTTGATACAGAAAATGAGTACAGGGCCTGGGAGATAGCTCAACAGCACAAGCACCTGGCTGGCAAGCACAAGGTCCTTAGTTCAATTCCTGATATCAAGAAAATAAAGAAAATCAGTAAAGTACTGGGTCTGCAGGAAAGTGTCCTTTAAGTCTATTCATTGGATAAAATAAATATTTTAATTTGTAACTATTTGTTCAAGGAAAGTCTAATGAAAACACCTAAAAATGAAAGAATAAAGGGAGTCTGGCTTTAGTGCCTTTCTAAAAAGTAATAAAGAAGAGACTGTTTCAGAAGAAACACCTTTACATCATTCATTTAAATTAATTCAATATTCCA
Organism: Octomys mimax; assembly: GCA_002564305.1. Taxonomy (NCBI): domain Eukaryota; kingdom Metazoa; phylum Chordata; class Mammalia; order Rodentia; family Octodontidae; genus Octomys; species Octomys mimax. Next base: position 2,458 of record NDGM011257763.1, read on the forward strand.
TAACTTCATTCAATATTCTAGTTACGTGACAGCAGAATCAAATAGATGAAGAACACAATTTTTTTGGATCCAAACATTTTCTCATCCTCATATTGCTTTTCTTTTTCTTTTTGTGCTTGTTGTACCATCTAAAGAAATTGTGTTTCTATCACTTACTGATCTGAAATCTCCTTGAGGGCAACAAGTATCTTGATAATTGTGAATTTGCACCTAGTTTTAAAAGAACAATTTTAAAATTACTAGGGCTGTCCAGATAGCTCAGCAAAATACAGTACCTGCTTAGGCAGACGTAGAGATGGGGTTCGATCCCTGGCATGCCTTGCTGGCCTCACCCCCAAGGGCTCACTGAGACTGCAAGACTGAGCACGGTGGCGCACGCCTGTGATCCCAGTTTTTGGGAGCCTTAAAACAAAAAGATCATTACATCTGATCTGTGTAATGAGACCCTGTAGATCCTGTACTAAATACAAATAAATAAATTACTGCATATTTATGTTGTAGTCAACTAATGATTCCATCAGTGTCATATTATTTCCATCTATATTTACTTAAGCTTTAAACATCAGTTTAACTGCTCTTCGAGGTGCCTTTACTACAGATGATTCATACACTGCTTTATATCATTGAGTACTGGGCTTATTGGTCACGTCCTCTGTTATGGCTTGTGCTAAAGGTCCCCCAGAGCTTCCTGCAGGCATAGGTGGGGCTTTGTCAGAGGGGCTGGGTCCAGATTGTGACTCTGATTGATTCATGGTGCAGCGCTAGGATCAAGGGCGCAGGATTAAGGGTGTGCGTGTCGCCCACCCTAAGTAGCCTGGATGAAAGAGATAGAAAGAGCTGTGATCCTCTCTTGCTTTGCTCCCATCTGCTCACATGAGCTCTTTTTCCTTTGCAGTGCCTGTCTGCAATGCCACCCTGCCTTGGAGACAGCCGGTGATGAGCTGATACATCTACAGAGTGTGAGCTAAAGACAAATGTCCAATTTTAACCTTGGGGGTTGGGCTTTTTTTCTCGGCAATGAGATAAAAGGAACTAACACATTTTCATTCTTTCCCATGGGCTGAGATGCATGTAAGATGCCAAATGCACATGATGCCAACTGAACTGATTCAGGGATTTATTACATAAGGCCTATTTGATACAGAAAATGAGTATAGGCCCGGGGAGATAGCTCAACAGCACAAGCACCTAGCTGGCGGGCGCAAGGTCCTGAGTTCAACTCCAGGTAACAAGAAAAGAAAGTCACTGCACAGGATGCAGTGGGTTAACATGAATATTTGGGGAAGTTAGATCAGGATAGTGCCCATTGGTCTGTGCCTAGAGACAACTACCAGATGTTGTAAGATTACAGCCTTTTGCTTTGTGTGAAATAAGAAAAATAGAAACAAGAAAGGATGATAAGCCTAAGCTCAATTTCCAAGTGGCATAAAAATGAAACAAGGCAGAAGATTAAGAGAAAGGTGGAGAAAGCTGAATAATCAGCTTTCAGTACACATATTTCCTGGGCAGTAGTAAAGCTAATTAAGGAATTTGGTATATTATTTTTATGTAACTAGCATTTACTGTTCAAAATTGAAAATTATGAAAACACTTTGGTGGAATACAGGGATTTTTAAGAAATTATACTAAAAACTTCAACTTCATCAGTTTCAAATATTTTGTAAAATAATTCATAAGTAAGCCAAATAACAATTATTTTCTGATGAACAGTAAAAGAAATCATACAGCAAATATTAATATATATTTACAAGCTGTGTTTGAATATTTGTTACAGTTTTCCATAATTTATGTTCATGAAGAATTTTTTTTTTGACGGTACCGGGGATTGAACTCAGGACCCTGTGCTTCCCAGGCAAGCACTTATCCTACTGAGCTATGTCCCCGGCCCCCTGAGAAGAATATTTATGCAGTGTAAGACTACTAAATGGGGTAAGCACAATAGAAAATAAATTTTATTTTATTTTATTTTAATGTATTTAGTACAAGGTCTACAGGGTGCCACTACACAGATTGGAGTCTTGGTGATCCTTCCTGCTTTTTCAGCCTCCCCTGAAACATCTTATTCCCCTCTCAGCACACCCCAGGGGTGGGGCAGGCTGGCACAGCAGGCAGAGAATCAAGCCCCCTGCCCTGCAACTGCCTAAGTAGGCACTTTAATCTGCTGAGCTATCTGGCCACCCCCAGTACATGTTTAATCTACAAATAAAACTCATAATAACAGGTACTATTTATTTAAAACTACGATGTGTTATGTACTGTGTTATGATGCTTACATGTTGTTTTATGAAATCCCCAGAGCACCTTGTGAAGTAGGTAGCATTATTTTCCTTACTTATATGATTAAATAAAGACTAGGACAGCTTAAATAAGATTTGGGTTCATGAAATACATTTCATAATATAAAATTATATTTAATTTGCCACTAAACCTATACCATGTAGCCTAGATTATACTTGCAATTATAAAATAAGCAAGGTAAACACAATTTGATTTATCATTTTGATGTAACTTATTCGATCACTCACCTGCAATGCTCAGATCAAAATAACTCATGCTGTATCTTGTTCGAATGGTTACAATGTTCACTGTCCTGATTCCAGGCCAGCTTTATAGGCCATGAATATTTTCAGTGTATAATGATCTCAATTTAGTTTAATTTAATTTAATTCATGTATTTGGTACAGGGTCTTACTATGCAGCCCAAGCTTGTAGTGATCCTTCTGCTTTCAGCTTCCACAGCACTGGGTTGCAGATGTGTGCCACCACATATGGGCAGCTTAGTGCTCCTGGGGACACGACTGGCACAGCATGTCATGCCAGGGATCGAACCCATGACCAGCTGCTTGCCTAAGCAAGCGCTTATACCACTGAGCTATCTCAGAGGTCTTAACAATCTCATTTGAATTTGGATCTTCTGATCAGTCTTAGATTGAAATCTAATTTTGCTGAAATTAGGACAGCAACTCCTGCTTTTTTTCTGGGAACCCCTTGCACAGAATATTGTTTCCTATTGTTTGTTATTTAATCTATAACATTTTTAATTAAATGTAGTTCTTAAACACTTTAGCATTTTAGTGGGTTTTCTTTCTTGATCTGTTCTGCTAATATGTGTTTTTGGTTGGTGTATTCATGAACGTCACTCATCTTGAGAGTTATTTCTGAGAGGCATTGATTTCATCCTCTAATTGTATTATTTCCTAGTTCTCAGTGAGAACTGAAAGGTTTATCAAATAAAGAATTATTTACTCAGAAATGATTTTTAAAAATAACTCAGAATAGTACAATGTAACTTTTGACACTCTAAATCCCAACACATTACTAAAAAATAAGAAATTATTATATATGAAATAAAAATACACATTGTTTTATTGAATCAATGCAATCATAAATTTTTTGTTGTTTTCTTTTTTCTATTTTAGAGAAGGGTCTACAGGGTTTTCAGGGTCTCAATACTACATTGAACTCATAGTGATTCTACTGTTTACAGCCTCCCAAGTGTTGGGATTACAGGCCTGCAGCACCATACGCAGTCTCAACTGTCCTCTCAGTGGGACTCAGGGGTGGGGTTGGCACGGCAGGCCTGGGGATCAAGCCCCCCGGCCCTGTGCCTGCTTGCAGTCACTTTAATCCACTGAGATATTTTGCTGTCCCTATAATCATAAATTTTGAACAAGCTGTATAGATTTATCATTGAAACAATTTAAGAAAATCAAAAAAGCAAATCTGCTTACATTCAACATAAAGCCAACAACATTAAGATGCTTTCTTAATCTCAGTAGTTGAAGTTTTAAATCTTTATGTCATTGCACAAATGCTTTGACTTAAATTTATAGGAGAATATTTCACAACTGGGTTAAAAAGAAAATAGCAGGTATCCACAAGAAAAATTTAAAAATAATTGCTTTCCTGTTACTTGCTTTGAAATTCAAACCAAGACAATATTCCTTCTAAACCTAAGTATAATAATAATTTGATGGCAGTATTATGCAAAATTTTTGCCTTAATAACAATCTACAGTAATGCTTCTTTAACGGAGGAAGAGTAAAGGAAAATATCACTTAGAATCCAATAAAACAGGAAGCCTGCATAAATTTTGCTTTTTCAGAACATACAGAAGTACAATATTCCTTCCATTTTTACCTCAATAAATTTTTTAAAAATATAAGAGCTCTTTAAGTAAAGAAACAGTGGGGTGTTTCTCTCTTTATTGTTATGGAAGATCAGATATTCAGTTTTTACCACGGGAGACTGTATCTAAATACGTGTTTTTAAATATCTTTTTTGATTTTGAAAGCCTTTAAAATATATTAAACATGAAAGAAGAGAGATAGTTCAGTGGAGCTATAAAGTAATGTGAATAAAAGCCCATCCATATAAAGTATTATAATTAGAGCTCTACAAGAGATGATATGTATGGACATACACCTTTAATCAACTTGACTATGCTTATTGCTAAATAGAAAATCTCTTCCATACAAGGAAAACTTTTGCAAAATGCAAATTATTGTAAGTGCCTATTCAAGTTCAGGATTTGCTAACTAAATTCTCACTTTTTTCACTCTTTGTATGAATAGAACAGATTATGTCTAATTGAAAACTGTAGTCAGAAAGCAATCAAGCTGACATAGTTAATAACAGACATTTCTTTTGAAGTATCACTATGAACCAAATTAAAATTACATTTCTGTACTAAATGTGAAGTTTGTAGTTATTAAATGTACAATTCTTTTAAAATTGGAGGTAAAAGTAAGAAAAATCATGGATTTTTAAGGTTCCTTTTTGGTATGAGCACATTTTTGAGTAACGCATTTTGACTTTATTTGTTTCTTTTACATCTTAAGTTAGGAATGTTAATTGAGCAAATTGGTGATAAGGAGGATCATTTTTTTCTCTCTTAACCAGAATTAGTGAGTTAGCAAATGATATATGGTCTTTGATAGAAAAGCTGGAAATAGTGTTTTACTTCCTTTACTTCTTAAAGTAGTTATCATGTGCTTAAAAGAATGAAAGAAATAGTAGAACCCATTAAAAGAGAAATCTATCAGATCTATTTAATGATGGCATCTTGACATCTCATGTGCTGTCTTATTTATTTTCTGGTAAAAAAAAATGAAGCCAATTATTTAACAACTATAGGACATAACTTTATGTTATAAAAGAAGATGATATAGATTTATCATTAATGAGAATAAATTTCCCATGCCATGATTCCACATTATATTTTAGGATCTACAATTCTTATCTTTTCTTACACCATTGATCTGGGAGTGAAATGGGCAATGAATTGCCCATCAATTTCTTTCCTATCTTTTGTCATTTATCAATTTCTGTGAGGTTCATGGAAGAATGACTTATTTATGGTGTCATGCATGGGAAAAGAAAGACAGATTCTGAATAGGACCGAACTTGAAAACCCTAAGAGATAATGCAACAACTGACAATTATTTTTCTGCAATGGGAAGAATTAAGAGACAAATACAAATGAATATAGAAATGAGAGAGCTACTTAGAAACAGAAAGGAAATTCCAGTTTCAGAAATAAAAGCCAAAAAAAAAAGAACACTATTTAGGACGTTTTTAGTTAAATGCACCTCATAATTCCTAAAATTGGTTCACATTACATTTTCTCTTATTTCCAACTGCAAGTTTCCTGTATTAGTCAAGAACTGTATTTATTGAGTGTCACTTTCATGAGTTATAGTACATCCTTTAATCTGTCTCTGGTAAAGTCAGAACAACCTCAGTACAGTTTATACTCTGATTTCTTTTCAGATCATATAAATCGTTCATCTTTTAAAATGTGTACAGTTCAAATGTATTCTTTTGGTTTCAATTAGGTCAATTTGAGCTAAGTTTACTCCATTTCATCATCATTTTCTTCTTTACATCACTATCACAATCTCCTATTCCCACTGATGGTAAATCCCACAAGGGAAGAGACTCTAACATGATTATATTGAACACAACTAACATAATGCATAGTATATACTTAGTGAGTATTTCCAGAATGAATTAAATAGATAAATAAACTGAAGCATTCAAACACATGCAAAAACACAAAGTAAATTATAGATAATATGTGGCATTTTGAAAAGAAAAAGAATAATTATTATTATAAAGATAGTGATCCAGCAGAGGCCTACAATGAGTTAAATTTGACTAAAGAGATGAGAATTTATAGTTCATATCTACTATGAAGATAGTTTATTTCAAAGAATAAAAACTATAAAATTGATAAAGTACATTCTCCATTTTTGGTAAATGATATTTTAGGGTGATCTAGCTAATGAATAAACAAATATATTTATATTACCATTTTCTCTAATATTTTCACATCTGTTTGTTTGTTTGTTTTTATTTTGTGGTACCAGGGATTGAACTCAGGACCCTGTGCTTTCCAGGCAAGTACTTGTTTTACTGAGCTATCTCCTTGGCCCACTTGCATATCTTAGCAACTGATCTGTTTCAATTTCATGGAAATGCACTGATTAGGTAATGGACTAACCAGTGAGGTCTGTTTCACTGTGATTATAATCTTAATGAAAAAACATAACTCGATCAATTATTCCTAGAATTTTAGATTCACAATTTTCTCCATCATTAAAAACCATGTTTAGGGAATCTTCAGTCATCATCCCTGCCCCATGTGCCCAAATCGGTGTATAAAATAATACATTCATGTGCAGATATGCATGTATTTTATACAAATGTCTCTTCTCTTTAGTCAAATTTTTTTAATGTAGAGTCAAAACAACATAAAGCGTCTTGCTGTATATTTTTCATGGAGATGTCTGTAACACTATAGAGAAATATTCTCAAATATGCATGCAGTTCATATATTATTGACATCTTTTCACTTCTGCGTGGTCTCAGATTCACCCCTTCCTACATTTACTTTCAACACAAGTCAATTTCTGTGTATGATGCTTCTTCCTCTTAGAGCAGTCCTGGTCTATGTTGGGAAAACTACTGACTATCTTACTGTACTGTGTTCTCACATAATGGAATAGTGAAATGGTGTATACTGTTTACAATTTCAAGGATTTCCTTCTTTTTGTTATCCAAAGTAGCCAAGCTGAGAGAACTTGCTCCATATCATGTCTTCCTATTCTCTTTTGATCCTGTGTGACAGCTCCCAGGACTATAGTTTCATCTTAAACACAATGTGAAAGTATCAAAATCCCACAGCTTTGATTCACCTACCCCAGGCTTGCATTGCTCTAGCACCAGCAGATACAGACAACACTGTGCCACCCTTGGTTATAAAAGTGTAAATGAAAGGTTCTGGTTGAGTTTTCAAAATAGTCATAGATAAAGTAGACCTTACTACTTCAACTCAGGTCCACCTGACACTGCGGGGAAAAAATTCCTTGAGATCAGTCCATGTCACCAGCACTCTGCATTGAGTTTTGGAATCAAAGTCTTAGCCACATGAAATTGTCATTTTTCCCAGATGTTCACAAATGTATGAGAGCTAAAAGAGAGCATTGGAACCAACGGTTAATCTGATTATCGTCATATATGCTGGAAAAATATATTAGCTTAAGGTCATACTCAGACCCTCAGCGTTTACCCCATTTAGCATAGCAATCTTTGCATAGCTACCATTGGTATTTTTGAACTCTTTTAACTTAGTCTACATTTTGCTATTTTTCAATTATAGTTACTCTATTTCAATGTACTATGTAAAAGACATATATACATATATGAACAATATGATTTCATGGCTAGCTTTTGTTCCTTATCTATTCAGCTCTCCACCAACTCAGTGTAAATTTCAGGAGAACAATTTTGTTTCATTAGCAAACGTATTCCAGCTGTTCCAATAATGTTGATCACAGTGAAGTGCCCCATAGAGAAAATGATTAAATACCAGATTTTGAGCTACACTTTTGTAATTGTAGAATAGTCTTTACTTTCAAGAAGTTTTTATTCATAAGCCTCCATACTCACAATGAATTTTAATGTTTTAATATTTTATTTACATTATTTATCGGAAGTAAGTTTGTTAATGTTTCTTCTTCTAGCTTAAAATCTATTGTCACACTTGTACTGTTAACCACTCTCTTAAAATCTGTCTTTGTTTGCATGTAGTACGATAGAATTCAAAATCTTGTTTGAATTCTGCAAGTTTGCTTGCTGTTTGCTGTGTTTTGTTGATATCTACTGAATATTGATTTTCACATTAAACTTCACTTTCTATTTGTTGGTGAAAACATTAGCAAACAAACTGACTTAGAGGGACATAAATCCAAATGGACAATTAAGAAGCTCTACTAACTAGCTTTTTAAAAATGTCACTTACTTTTTTTTTTATAAATGTCTGGGGAAGATTCACATGTCTTTTCATGAGCAGGAAGTACAATGGAGTGGAATTTTATAATTGCTTGTGTTAGCTTTCTTTAATAAGCACTTAAAACTTTTAGACTTCAATTTCTGTGAGTAATGACTACTCCTAAGTGTTTATTTATAAGTAATGGTGATGATCATACTGGATAGCACAAACAAAAGGATAATGTCGTGTAGAATGAGATACACATAAACGTCTGTGTCTTGGGTATCATCTCCATTGGAAAATACCACCTTCCAAAAAGGCTGGGCCAAGTGCCCCTGATGGTTCTTACCTGTGATGAATGTTTTACACATTAAATTGTAGATATGATCTATGGTCCACACAGACTATCATGTAAAAGAGGCATACTGCAGTATAGGACATAGATAACAGAAAAATAAGGAAGGGAAAATATATTTTGAACAAATTCCATATAATACTACCTTCCTGGGTGGGTGATACAGCTCAGCAGACTAAGCACCTGTGATCCTAGCACTGGGGAGGCTGAAAACAAGAGGATCATTATGAGTCCAAGCTGCTTAGTGAATATATATGTGTGTGTGTGTGTGTGTAGGGTCTCACCTCTCACTAAAATATATATATAAGTATATATAAATATATTATATATCTAAATATATATATATATTTCCAGTGTTAATGTTATGTAACTACCTATAACTGTAGTTCAAAAAATTATTACATATGTCCTAAGATATTTTACTAAGAGTTAAAAATGTGTAACTATCTGGGAGGAAGTTTCTCATGGTGGGATTACAGAAACTACTTAAAGGTAGGAAGCAAGCAACATTGTAGAGATATTCAGGCTGAATTACATTGTGCCAGGAATGCACAATTTGATTACAAATATATTCAATTGGATGAGCCTTTGTAAAGTGCTTCCCCTTTCCCCTTCCTACAATACTCTATGTATTGTTTTGTGTGCTAGATTTCATATGATGTCATTATAATATGTTTGCAGCAGAATATGAGTTCATCAAAAATGAAAGAGAAATGCATTTCCTTTACTTGCAGAAAATACACTAGTTAATCAGTGAATGGCCATGGAAAGAAAGTTTTTCTTTGGAAAATAAGTTTATTAACTCCAGTGGAGAAAGATAATTAATTTGCCCAAGTATTCTGGAAATGAATCAGGCATTTTATTACTATGCCATAAATTTTCACAAATTGTAAAAATCCAACAAAAAGGGCCACAATTATACTGTAATATAAGGACAAGTATACTCTTACAAAATTAAAGAATAGATAGTCCTGATATGAACTTGAAAAACTGCAGGATATTTGCTCTTTTTTTGTTAGTGATATTGGGATTGCTTGCCTGCGTCTCCACCATACTCAATTTTCTCTCCTTCTCTACTGACCTCACCATCTCATTCACTTTTCATCTTTCTTTTGAATTATGCCCTTTGCCAGACATGTGCCACTGTGTTCACGGACACTGCCCATGCAGTTCAGTTTTCTGAAGCTGGAGTCCTGACGGTACCAGGGCAAGTGTCCCTTTGTCCTTTGCACCTGTACTTCTGGGTTCTGAGATTAAAGAAGCTTGCAGTCTTGCATCATAAACCATTGTTTAAAGACAAAAACATTATATAAAAAGGAGGTGGCAACACTTGCCAGTCAATGTGTTTTCAGGTTAAGGAAACATGCTACAAAGCAGAAAGTGCTCTTGCAGTTCTTTATCAACACTCTCCAGCCATCACATCTCACAAAGAACTGTCCTGCACATGGCAACAAGAGCTTAACTGTAGGCATCACTTTGCTAATAAAACATGTAGCTCCTACCAGGAGGTGAGAGATTTGATTTTATCATTATGTGAAAATATATGATCTGTTTGATTTTATGAGCTATCGATTGAGTGGTAACTGGAAATGGAAAACCACTGTTTAGTAAGCTATTACAATTTAAACTTTCTTATACTAACTACCTATGCCAAAAAACTTTGTGTAAATTCTCTTAGAATCTCTGAGTTGTGCAAGAATGCTTCACATACATATGAATAAACATGAATAACTATGGCTGCTTCCAGTTGCTTTAAATTTTTTGCATAATTATTTATTGTAGCAGTACTTTAGAATACATAGCTGATAAAGTACAATGGAGTTTGCCTACCTGTGCACACATTCAGATATGCATGCTGCTGTGCAGAGGTGTATAGACCTGACCCAGGAAATAGAATTTCAAGCTTTTGACTGTAAATAGTTAAAGGAATTAAAATAGAGTGTAATAAATAACAGAACCCAAAGATCATTGAGGATCTTAGATTCTGTTGTGGAGACTCATCACTTAACTCATGAGTGAGACTTCTTATCCAGTCATTTTTGTCTCCTAGTCAATACTTACATTTTAATGTTCAATTACAAGAGCAAGCAATGGATTAGGCTGATGGAAACAAACAGGATGATAGAGTTAATATAACTGTGGAAATGTTCTTGTAAATGGGATGATTTGTAGATGTAGCCCGAAAATTGCATTACAGCAATGAAACTTTTAAACAAATAGGACATATAATAATAAGTGCTTAGCATGCCATGCCTAAGGACAGGGCTCCTGTCTAGTCCTTTCTTAATTTAAAGGGCCAAGAGAACCTTATACTCATTTCATGGGCCAACTATAAGAAAGCATACCCAGACAAATTCCTTATGCTCAAGCAGCCAACATACTTGTAGTTCAACTTGTACATGATGCCACCTAAGATTATAAACATGCTCTGGTCACCATATGAGCCTCTAAATATTTAAACAGTTGCAAGGCTTGTCAAGATATCAGTTCAAAAGCTCATAGGGAAGGGCCAGCGGCATAGCTCAGTGGACTAAGTGCTTGCTTAGGTAAGCTCAGGGGCGAGGGCTTGAACACTAGCACCCATGCTGCACCAGGCTTGCCCGCTGGTGCACTGAGCCATGATGCAGTCTGGGCATGGTGGTACACACTTGTAATCCCAGCAATAGGGAGGCATAAATCAGGAGGGTCACTATGAGTCTGAGCTGTGTAGTGAGGTCTTGCACAAAAAAGAAAAAAAAAAAAAACCTCAGAGTCTGTGTTAGCTCAAGCTATGCTGGCTCTTACAAAACAAGAGTGTTCACCAACAGAGTATGCCTGTACGCTGAGGTAATAACCAGCATCTCTGGATATTCCACTAATTTTAATCAGGGAAATAGTGAGACTGAGCTAGGTCTTTACTCACAATGTGAAAAGTACTCACTAGGCTTGTCAATCTGAATATCACAGAGATAGAACTTACCTAATGGGAAACAGGAAAGGGGCTGAACCTTGCACCTTGTAAATACTAGGGGTGTCCTCAAAGGGGAAACTTCAGTCAGACATATCCAGTCCAGACCAGCAAACAGGCTAGGATTCCCAGCCTCTATCATTTAAGGAACTTCAGGAGCCCAGGATTACATGTACCAGCTCCTCAAAAGGTAAATCTCATTGGGGGTGACAAGCCGGTTTTTGTTGCTATTCCTACTGGGTTTTGGGGAACTCTACCTAAAAATACTATTGGACTATTTATGAAAGAATTTTCTTCAAAAGTAAAAGGTTACAGTGTTATTCTCAGGATTGTTGAAAAAGACTATATGAATGAGATCCAGGTCTTTGTACCAACAATGGATATATGGGTGATTAAGTCTAGAGGATGCACTGCTCAATTGATATCATTACCTAAACAAGCGATACCTATTTTAAATAGACCTCCCACAAACTCCTGAGAATGTTTGTTGCTATAATATGCATCATAGCCTATGTACTGTTTCAAATACTGCAATTTAGAAACAAAAAAGGGCAATGTTGGTAACCACAAATTCTAAGTTGAAGCTAACGCATGGAGGCATTCATAGAGACATTAATTGTCCCGTGATGCTTGATGCTCTGAGGAAAGATTTTCTTTTTGTATTTTTTTAAAGAGAATATAAATTTGAATTAAAACAGAAAAAAATACAAATGATACAGATTTTCACCTAACAAAGTAATGTGAATTTCACAGTATTTTTTGTAATAGATAGTGTTGTCTTCCAACCAGTTATTCATATTACCAGATATCTGCATGTAAAATTGGAAGAAGAGAAAAAGAAAGAAGTATAAGAAATTAAGAAGAGAAAAGTACAAACAATTGAGAAAAGGAGATGAAACAAATTAAAGCATTAGTTGCTTCTTTCCATAGACCAGCAGAAATGCACAGAACAGTTGTCCAAACCATCCTGTTGTCCAAATCTCTTTCCCTCCAGGGCAAGATTATTTAAGCATAGTACTACTGCTGTCCTGACTCATTCAAACTGACCTTCATCAGTGTGAGATCTCCACTGCCCTCCAAGCCATCTGCCACTCCATCCAGTCACTGTATGCTCCAAATAGAGTGGCCAGCGCCAAGTGTTCATCTTTGCCCATCCTGAGGCACTGACCTCCCAGTGCCACCCCTTACTTTGAAAGTGTATCTCTGCCTTCTTCCTTTCTATCCCCCAGTTATCCCCTCTAAGCAGATCATGCTGAGGACTGATCCTGACTGGCCCCTGATCTCCAACCAGACACTCAACCAAGAGGAGAGTGCCAATATTCCCTTTTTGTGCCGAGTCAGCTTCTCATCTGATTGAGTCCTAATTTCATTATTATCTCATTAGCCCCACAATCCAAAACTTTCCTAGAAAAGGACAATTATTATTAGTGACAGAAGCCCCTGACAAATATTCTCAACTGGTGTCTAATTAGAAGTTTAATCATTCCTAAGAAGCCTGGGACATCCGTCAATGTGTTGAATTCTAAGTTAGAAATGCAAAGCTTTGAGTTGTGAATTCAACAGTTATTAAATTCTGCCTCACAATAAATATGTGATTGCTGAAGAGTCAAGTAATATTTCAGATAACTAATTTGAGATGAAATAATCTACTTCTCTTTTCCTCATTTTTTAGAAAATCATTTGTAGCTATGATTAAATTAATATTTGAATAAATTAAAATGTATCCCTATAGGAAATATATGTAGCAGATAGAATGTAAAATGTTTAATGCATACTGGCAACAAAGAAGCTAACAAACAACTGAAATCTTATTTATATACATGTGTCTGTAAACCTCTTTATGTGTGTGTGAATGTGTAATTTATGTAAGTAAATAGATAATATTCTGGAAAGATTGCCTAATAGTCAAATTTTCTGGGGGTGGTGGAGAATAAATATATTCTTTTTTTAACCTGCTTTGTTTGAACCTTTACATAACTATTTCTTAACAACTTAGAAATATTCAATTTTACTTTTTATTTTCAGTGTAGGTTTTATCAAGTTTTAAATTTTAAACCTTTGTGCCACTTTGTAGTTCACATTAAAACGGAACCATAACATCCTTGATATTTTAGTATAGTTTTACAAAGAGAATTTACTTTATCAAAATATCAAATGATTCTTAATTTTTTAGAAGTCCGGACTATCCTTATGCGCATCATCTCCCATAAACAACCTCTAATGATTTCTAGCTTAGGTTAGCTATTAACATTCATAGAGAGTCTATTACTGAACTTGATTACCTTGTGTATCAAACTGACAGATCTACCACCACTGTGACAGCATTTCACCTCACAAGCACCCATGGCCAATTAATCCCTTATGAAGCAGACTAGAGGACCAATGTGACAGCTTCAGGAGGGTGCCAGCTCTCCTGTTAAAGGACACTGCAGTATTTAAACATGCATTACTGTCTACAAAGATGCCTTCTGACCGTGATTTCTGGGCTATTTCAAAAATGAGAAGACATTAGAGTGCCGCAATACTTTGAGAGTCCCGGCATTAACAGAGCACTACCATTGCAGAAACCAGGCTCTGGGGAAAATTTGCTTTTTGTTATTAAAAACAAACAAACCAAAATGTGTGTGTGTGTGTGTGTGTGTGTACATATGTTTGTCTGTGTGTATGTGTGTGCTAGTAAATAATTGAGTCATATCTAGAAAATATAGCAACAATGTCCTAAGTGTGTCTTGCTGTACAGTGCACCTATTTAGCTTTCTCTACCTTGGCAAACAAGTATCACAAGCACAAAATGAACAAGACTTCTATAGTTCTAGGGCTCAAGGTTTCACATTCTTTTATGAAAATGAATGCTTTTTCTTTCCAGAAGTGATAATATAGTTTGTGACTTATAAAAAACATCCAAAGAATAATAAAGAAGAAAGTAATCCCTGCGTATTTTTTGTTACTCTCTTAGTAAAGAAATCATCACACAGCACTGATAAATGACTCACAAACATTGTCAGTGAACAATTTGATAGAGTTGCTGCTTGATGAAGGTATGTAAGAATTTAAATGGTTTTAATCAGTGAAAACATGAAAATAGCCATTGTTCTTTTACAATTTATTGTGGGAAAAGGATATTTCCTCCAATTCATCTGCCTGCTTTAATAACAATTACACTAAAACACTAAAATTGAAAAATCACATTACACAAAATGTTATGCATTGTATTTTATAAATCAAAGAATGATATGCAAGAACCATTTTGCTTTTAGTTTTTTATTTTAAACAGTGCACACATTATCTCTCAGCTTAATTTAATTTTCAATATAACCTTTACAATTCTTCTGATATTGCCTGGGCATAATGCATAGTAGAGTACTTGAAAATCTTTTTTAAAAAGCTAATAGATACTGAATATGTGGAGCATGTAATCTGACAGGAATCATTTCTAATGTGGTGATTGTAGGGATACTTAATGCTAAAATGTGTGTCCATTTTTCATCTGAAATTCCAATTTTACTGAAGGTCCTGTTTTCTTGTTAAATCTAGTAGTTCAAAGTTATCTCAATTAATTTTTAAAAGTATCAGAATTTGGGTTTATTTGGGCAAATGAAGGCTTAAAGATGTTTTAAGTGTTTGGATATCACATATAAGTCAAAAGTTGTATGAGATGACACAGATAAGATTTAATGTAATTAATATATTTAAAAATATTTATTTGGATGCAATATTTTCATGATTCTCACTCATTTTATATATGGCTGCAAGAACTCTAATCAGATGAAAAGAGAGAACTAAAGAACCTCCAAAAATCACTCTAGAAAGCAAATCTCCCAGTAGAGTCCAGTAGTCCAGAACAACCTTGGACATTGCCAGTCCTCCGGAAATGCCACTACTAGCCATTACATTTTTCAGGAGACTGATCTACATAGTGGAAAGTTTACCCATAGTGGTAGCTGATTTCAAACACATGTGAACATCAGGCTGACATGAAATTTTTATACACCTTGTTTTTCAGCATCAAAAGGCCCTACTGATAGTAGAGAATGCACAAAAATATATGCATACTAACCATTGTTATTCGAATTTTTTGTGTGTGGTGGCTCAGCCTTCCCTGGGGGTGGGGTAGGCACAGCATGTGGTGCCTAGGATCAAACCACAGTCCCTGCGCTTTCCTAAGCTTGCCTAAGCAGGTGCTTTAGACTGCTAAGCTATCTATGACTTATTGAAAATGCATGGGATTAAATAATACTGAGGATATAATTTATTATATAGAGTCATAAATAAATTTTTATGATCTGGACTTTCTTTAATTGTAAATTAGGCACATTATAACCTTTTTATCATATATGTATATAACTATATCATTCTCCATATATTTGATTTTCACATGCCAAGTAAATTTTTCAGTGGTAGCATATTTTTCAAAGAATAGAAAATAAGATTACAAAGTAGAAGCGACTGGAACATAAGCATCGCTGGATCTTCACATTTGTCTCTAGTAAGCAGCTACACCAACGTTTGTTGCTCTGAATTACATATTTAAAGATATGCGTATAGCACAGAAAATGGTCCTGGAAGACAAACATAACGTCTCCCACAAGGTTAGAACATTTTAAGTCTAGTTTTAAAAAGATAATAATTTTTAAAAATAGGTTTGACGGGGGCTGGCGAGATAGCTCAGTGGTGTAAAGCGCCTGCTTAGGAAAGCTAGGTAGGCAAAGGGGACCATGGCTCCATCCCTGGCACCACGTGCTGTGCTAGCACCACCCTCAAGATGGGCTAAACCAGCCAAAAGAAGAAAAGAAAAGAAAAATAAGATTGACAAAAACTAGGTAGACATCTATAGCGCAGTCCAGCATAAATAAGATATACGTGTGCAGCAGCACCTCAAGTCCCAAGCGCTCCTAATTCCAGAGCAATTCAGCTCAGAAACAGCATTCAGCAGAATTTCGATTCTCGTCATGAATTCCGCATTGGCTGACCACACTGCCACGGTCCTCTTCCCTGGAATCAGGGAATAAATTAACTTTGGAGCCAGGGCACCACTCTCCAGGACCACACCTCCACACTCTCACTTAACAGCCAGTGGACCTTTTCCCAGTAATCTAACCTCGCCAGCACTCAGTTTGCTCACAGGAAATAGGAAAATAAGTTTCTACCTCACCGATTTGCTGGTAGGTGAGTTATTTTGTTAAAATTAATTGGAACAGTGTTTAATAAATATAAGTGCAGTTCTAAAAGCAAAACTAAATACATTACATAAAGCTATGCCTTATTTACTTATTTATTTATTTATTCATTCATTCATTCATTTATTTCTGAAGTGCTGGCATTGCATCCAGGCCATCTACATACTAGGCAGGGACTGTGCTACTGCTATCTAATTCCAAGCCTTATTTCTGGTTTTAGATACGCATAATTGCACATTGTTTTGAATAAAGATGTAATGCTTGAGTGCACATACAGACTGGGTAGTGATGAAATCAGGATAACTAGCATATGATAGTGATGTGATCACTTAGTTCTCTTGTTGCTAATTTGAAATATATGGTAGCTTATTGTGGACTGTAGTCATGTTGAGGTTCAACAGAACCCCAGAACTCATTTTTCCTACTGAAGGGAAACACTGTGTCAGGGACAAAGTCATCCCTAGCTGCTGTTCTCCATGCTCTCCAATCTGTGAGAACTACTATAGCCCTGTTCTTCGATACAGACTTTATTTTTATTTTTCCATATGAGTGACTTCATGTGATATTTGTCTGTTTCTGAATTATTACATGGAAATCTTCCACTAATTTCATCCATGTTTTCATGTGTCATGAATAATAGTGTCCCATGAATTTGAATGATTGAAAGTACTCCTTTGTGCACACATGCCATATAATTTTATCCACTGGTAGATAAGTAGTTTGATATCATATCTTCCCTATTGTGAATGATGCAGTGCTACTTTAAATAATAACTTGGAAATAGTGTTATAAGAATCATGACTGTTCAGGTATCTCTTTAATATACTGATTTTCTTTCCTTTGAAATACATCTACTAGAAGGATTGCTGGATCAGACACTGGAATCTCCTTACTATTTTTTTAGTAAGTTACATTCTATACTAATATTTTAGCCTATATTAAGTTACATTCTTTGTTTTACACACCTATTTATAGTATGCAACAGTTCCTTTTTCTCCACAGCTTTGCCAACATTTATTTTCTTTTTTTCCTGATAATTATCTTAAATCAACACATATTAAGTTTGATATTCATTAATTTCATCATAATTTCAAGGCTAAGCCAAAGTATTACAAATATATGATATATATATATATATATATATATATATATTACATATCACATATATGACTGTATGTATCAGTATAAAATGCATTTTAGGTATGAATGGTCATAACCGCTACAGTTTACCTTTAAATGATGCAACAGCAAATGGTCACAATGTCAACAGCTGGTGAAAGGTGATGGCCATCACACTGCATTTTTGAAGTTCCTCAAAACTGTACTGAAGCATGAAAGAATACTTACAATTTCAAAAACTATTTAGAAACTGCTACATATATGCCAAATAACTAAGAGTTCACTTCTGACTTGATGGGCTAATTCCTCTACTTATAATGTGGTCATCATTTTTACCTTCTGTACTACCCCAGTAAGATATGTCCTATCTTATTTTAGGGACTGGAGTTGATTCTCTTTTACCCTTCCTAGTTATAAGGAGGTGATAAAGCAATAAACAACTCAACCTTATTTATGAAAAGTTGTAAGTATATTTAATAACTTGCAAATGACAAGAATATAAAATAACTAGAATAAGACATGTATCATAATTACTAACTTTTGAAAAATGTTGAAGTGTGAGATTCAGTTATGTAAAATAATATATACAAAATATTTTATTTTCTCACAAGCTACAGAAATGAGATGTGGATAGACTCATAACTAAAGGCCAGAGATGTAATCTAATTCAATTGCCATAAAGTGAAGTAAATTTAATCACATATATTCACACACAAGTACAGACTAACTTCTGGCAGGCACTTCTATGGAACAGAGAGACAGGCACACGCGGGATGAATCCAGCGGTTCTCCAGGTATCCTACAAGGAGAGGGGTGTGGAATACAAAGGTACCACCTCTACATAAAACCATTGAGCAGGAGCCATAAAGCTGTAGTTATCCAAAGTGCCTCAGTGAAGTGAACAAGGACACTGACAGCAGGACACAAACCAATAGAAATGTCAAAGATGGGGAGAAAACATGGCAAGCATCAGCTAAAAATGGCTTTGGTTATTCACAGTTGGAATCCCATAAATGACAACGTACAGACAAATTAAAATCTAACTCAAACAAAACAAAACAAAACACACATTTAAGCAAAGCTTTTAATCTTGGAAGAGAGAAGGTGTGGGACTACTTCACTGCTATTATATTTACCAATTATTTATCATCAATTCTTATTTATCATATTTTCACATGCCATAATATGGAAAGGTAAATAAGGCTTATTTGTACAACAGTTTAGCAGAGCAATATATAATTTTACAAAAATGTTTTTAAAAAGTGTATATTTCATTGATTAATTGATCTTTTTCTAAATAATGAACATGTTTTTAAAACTGTCTTCATGATGTTAGCCCAAAATCTACTGCAATTCTCAACTTATTCAAACTCAATAAAAGTTTAATCTATAAAATTATAATAGTTGTTCTACTTTTAAGGACAGAATTTACATAATAAGTTGTAGTGGTCTACAACTATAATGTCAGCACTCTAGAAGGCTGAGGCAGGAGGATTGCAAATTCAAGCCCAACCCAGGCAGCTTCATGACTTAGTAAGAGTGTTTCAGTATAAAGGGTGTGGGGATGTAGCTCAATGTAAAAGTCATGGATTCACTCTCTGATACCAAAAGCAACAGAATTTTCATCAAGCTCAAATTTATTTAATTCTGAAGAAGGTATTACAAAGAAAGAGGATAACAGAGAAATAATTTGAAAAGAATGTAAGATTTTTCATATAATTAATTTGAAGTCTCCCTGTACTTAACAGTGAAAAAAAACCCACAATTATATAAATTCCATAGTGTCTTATTTTTAACACTTTTTACTGTCTGCTCATACTGCGCCAAAATTCCTCCCATCAGCATGTTGAAACCACTTCTCTACCCTCGATCCTGGTGTAGTCTTTGCTGTGTCCCATGCAGTAATGGGAGGCGACACAAATGACCTTGTACAGGTTCTAGTACCTAGCCCTCCAAGACCACACGAGACTCTTCTTCCTCCAGAATCCCCCAGATGGTGACCCTGAATGATAGAATGTGACTGTTTTTATTTTCCACATTCTCCTTAGTTGTAAACCAAAACAAATGTTATTTACAAAGCTATTGCTCATTGCTTTAGGTTATTCCTCAATCTAGAAAATGGTTTTATTAGAGCCATAAAAACAGGGAGCCATAAATACTGGAGGATGAACTTCATATAATCTCAATTATACAGCCAATTTTATTCTACATTGTGGATTGAGAAATTTATTAGATTCTCTAGCAAGGCAAAATAATGTGACTAAATCTTAGATTGTAAGCCTCTTAATTGCAGTAGAATGAAAATAAATAAAAATCTGCCTCCTTTCTGTAAGGATTCTTTGGATAGTTTTTTCTTATTTTGAGTGAAAAATTGTCATAGTCTTCACATATCAGATCAACATCCACGAATTTCTAATCACTACAGTAAAAAATATCAACAGGTGAACCTGAGGAATCTTATAGGTTGGTTTTGAGATACCTCTGCATTTTTCCAAATTCTATAAAAGACATCCTGAAAAACACTGATGACTCTTTATCTCACTTTTAGTTAAGATTATTCCTTATATTTGGAATACAGCCATGAGTTACAGAATGTCTAGATTTTTTTCATAAGTGAGTAGAAGAACAAAAACAGAACAACATAATAGTGAATATCAAAGTCCAACTATGAGACTGATTGGTGTGATATGTAGAAGGTTTAAATTGTATTTTTAGACATTAATTTTATTCCAGTGGACAATGTATACAGCAATAAAACTTCCATGCCCAAAAGAATAAACTCTGAGAATGATAATTTACAAAGACTCATGAAGTTGTCACGTTTCCCACACTGGGCTCCAATTTACAATATTTCTACATCAGCTCCCAGGCTGCTGGGACTACAGGCATGTGCCAGCACATCTGTTTAATTTATATGATTCTTAACTACATCTACCTTGTAACAATTCATGACCTCAAAGTGATATTTCTGATTTTATAAATTCTATTGGCAAGTAAATCAGTGTCCTCAAAAACACTGAATACAAAAAAGCCTGTTTGTCCACTGATGATCTATTCAGTGAAATTGATGTTGAGACTTTATGAAAGTGGTTTTTTTTTCTGGACCAAACTGAGCCTTCCATGCAGTGTCCTTTAGTGATAATGATTTGCAGTAGGTCTCACTTTACTCAGCTTGCCTTAACCCTGGGAATGACTGGAGTGCTGTCGGGGGAAGAGGGGAGAGACAGCATATAATAGTTTAAATGTCTACTTAAAACTTCTCCAACCTAAATTTTTCATTTTGAAAATAATAAAACATTAAATAGGGAAACATTTGAATAAGAACAGTAATCATAACTGCTCGTTAATCTTTCATGGTTTCTTTTCTATAGCCTCCTGTTGATATCCCAGAATCCCTTTCCCCATCAAGACCCAGTGCTACATGGACGAATCCATCATTTTCAATCTAACATATGCTGCCTCCACGCTAAGAGATTTTTTTTTTTCTTTTTGTATTTTAAGGAAGGGTCTACAGAGTGTTCAATGTCTCACTACTAGATTGGACTCGTACTGATTCTCCTGTTTACAGCCTCCCAAGTGTTAGGATTACAGGCGCAGGCCACCACACACAGTATTAATCTCCATCACCGCATGCCCCCGGGGGCGGGGCCTGCACCACTTTGAGACTCAGGTTCTTGAGTCTGATTCAGTACGTATGTAACCTGACCTCATGAACACTTGAGACCAGCCAAAGAGCACTGTACCCATCATCCACAGAACTCTTGCATGATTGCTCTCTGTAGGTTCCATTTTAATCATTTGTTAACAAGTGGGTCTATCACTGATAATGTTCATGTACAGACAGGACAGAGCAAAAATGTTCCAGATGAACATCTTGAAATCTAAACAGTATACAGTGGGTCTTAAGTCCTGATCACTGTTTCCTAAGTAAATGTAGACAATGACTAGAACTTTCTTAAGATTCTCTCTCTCTCTCTCTCTCTCTCTCTCTCTCTAACACACTACACACACACATACACACACACACATGCACACACACACACACACACAGTAGAGGGAAATAAGACAGCAAGAAAACAATGAAAATAAATCTACCAAATAATTCCTAATATAGAATGAATCACAATAGAGAAACCTTTAGGGAGCAAGGAAAAAGCAGATGGAGAAAGACACTGGATGATGGTAATGACAGTGACAAGGATGGGTATAAAAATAATGAGAATAATAATGAGTGTTCCTCTGTGCTGCATTCCACCCAAGGAACTCACAAGGGGCTACTCATACGCTGAGCTGATTGCAGACAAATAATTCCTCATGGGGAAAAGCAGTGGAAAATGGCAGAGAAGTACAGTTTATGGAGCAGAATGATTAGTGGGTGGAATAAATTTTGTTATAAAAGTTAGAAAATGAACCTGAATTGCTACATTTCAGAGAAAAATCTACTTTCATTAGTGCTTACAAAAGGATTGATCATTAATACTGATAGCTCCCATGTTTTGCTGAAGTAAAAAATCAAATTGCTTTGTATAGGAAACAACTCCTCTGACCCCTATTAGCAGGTATACCTTATACACACTGCAATCTATCATTTCCTAAGCATGTCATGTACCTGTGTGAAATTTAAATTTTACATAGCTTACCATTTGCAAAATACTGTCACTGTGTTTGCTTTTCTAACAATTACTGAAATGTTAACAAAACAAAACAACAACAAAACAAGACAAAAAAAGAAAAAAAAAAAAAAACCACCTGGGCCAGAGGGTACAGATCCCTTACCAAATAAATAACACTTTTATTACAAGCTGTGGTTAAACATCCCTTTCTCTTCTTTACTTTATGCTGTGCCATTATACTACTTGTCTTCAGATTCTTCAAAATGTTTAAAATATCAGCGATAAATATGTGGTAGTAAAGAGCATAGATTTTCAAAGATGACTATCTGTGCTTGAATTTCATTTTCAAAATTCATTTCCAAAAAAACCATTTACTTTGAATAAAGTACATCACTTTCCATAATATGGCCCATCTTCACCCAATCATATGGAGGCCTGGGCAGAATAAAAGACTAAATTCTCTTGAGCAAAAGAGACTCTGTACCCTGTTCACCCTCAGAACTGAATAGCAGTATTGATTCTTCCCCAGATTTCCATCCAACCACCCAGCATGTGAATCTTTGTGCCTGTCAGCATGACTAACTATTCACCTTTTTAAAAATCTCTTTTGTAAATACAATTTTGAGCATTTCCTTTCACTGGAACTGTCTGTCCACTCATCCCAGGACATGTTCCTGATGTGTAGACCTTCCCACCTATGTTTTTTAAAGAGGTGTTTGCAATCTCTGTGTCTCAAATATTTTCATTTGTTAAAAAATGAAGATAACAATAACTCATATCATTGCATTGTTTTAAAGCATGCATTCAAAAAATATTTCAACCATTCATTGTGCTAACCTTGACTTAATGAATCACTACAAATAATTTTGGGAAGTGAGAGCCTTTTGAAAAATTACACTGAGCACATTATTACCTTTACTTACACAAATGTGTATTTTGTGTAGTGGTTGATCAAGAATTTTTTTTTATGAGCAGAATATATTTATTGAGGGAAAGAATGCTCCTGTCTGAGATAGGGGCAGGATGGGGGCCCCTAAAAGGTGGTCTGCAGGAAATATTTTTTTGAGTTAATACTTTTTTTAAATTTAACGATCATATGTCACTTAGGATCAATAACAACTTTAGACAGAGGAGGAAAAGTTAACCCCATGTACAATTGTGGTGATAAAATTTAAAAACTATAGTGCTTTTAATAGGTGGTTGGTATTTTCATGCTTTCAAAATAGTTTGGATAAACATAGAAACTCACTATTTATTCATTTATTCATGAAACTTTTGTTGAACCTACAGTCTATGACAAGTAATACTGTTAAAATGAAAAAATAAGACATGAAAAAATAAGATACTGTGAGAATGAAACACAAAAGTTGATAGTTTTGATGTTGAGACAGACTCAAAAAGTAGTGGTATCAATAAATTGATTAAAGATGCTATCTTAAAGGCAGAGGGAAAGAGCAGGGCCCGACTCCCCCAGGGAACCAAGGCAGGAAAGCAGTGTTATTTTAAAAATAAAGAAACTAAAAATTGAATGAAGACTTTCAGAACAAATAGTATTCCTCAAACTGACAGCTAGGTTTCTAGAAAGAGAAATGTTTTTAACAGAAACATTAACACTTTTCAAGCTTCTTTTTTCTGAAAAACCAAACAAAAACAGTTTTGGGAGAGGTCAAAAATCAAGCTGAAAGATCGTTTATGGGTCATGGATGATGTAATGTTTAAAAATTTGAGGCTTTTTTCTGTTGGCAGACAGAAATTATAAGAGAACATTTTAGAAGGCGGCAGACTTAAGAAACCAAGGGTTAAGAAACATGGACAGGGAAGCCTAAATCACAATTAGGTAGTGAACAAGGTATGAATTGCCAATCAATACCTATTTTCCTGAACTTAGTAGCAAATGAAGGGGAGATGGGATTAGAAGAAGACAATTTAATAAATAGAAAAGAGCACAAAATTAAGCCAGAGATCAACACACACACCCCCCAAAAATATAGCAAATCATTTAGACATAGTACTGTACATACACAACAGCCTAGATACAATCTGCAATTTTTTAAAGTATTGATTTAGTAATTACTTAAGAATTAGTGGAATCACTAATGAACTGTTGGGTAAATTGAAAAACATCGTGCCTTTTGGTGCCAGTGAGATGATGTGTTCACTGCTGTGAAACTTTGTCAAGTTGGAGCCTCTGTGGGCAGCAGGTTTCTATGTGGTAGGTATCATTTTGCTTTCTTCGTAAAACAAGATTCTTCCTGATTTATAGAGCTATGGCATAAGTGAGATGGTGTCTTGAAAATGCCTGGCATAATATCTCCATATAATTTTGATTTCTTTTCATTCTCTTTGTTTATAGTAGGTACATGCATATACCTACAAAAGTTTATAGTACCTATGAAGAAACATTACAGAATACTTCCAGATAGTATTATATATGTATATATCTATAAGTTTTAAAAAATGATTTTTATTTACAGTAAAAATTCAATTTGCTATAAGTGTATGTTGAGAAGATTCAAGTATAATTATTAAATTAATCATATGATAGATCAAATATACTCTAACTGTATTAGTCTTTTCTTACTTTAATAATAGAGTAATAGTGGTAGTGAGGTCAATTTTTTGGTTTTGTATTTTTATATTAAGTTGTATAAAAATAATTATAATAAAAGTCATAGATTCATTATAAATATAACCACATTTGTTACTTTTTTATGTATTTGGCAGATGTTCTCACTACACAGCTCAGACTCCCAGTGGTCCTTCTGTTTTCAGCCTCCCCAGTGCTGGGATTTTAGGTGTGCACCACCATGCCCAGATTCGGTAGCCAGCTCAGTGCACCCAGGGGCAGAGCTGGTGTAGCATGTGGTGCTGGAGATCCAACCCTGGTCCCTATTATTGCCTAAGCTGGTGCTTAGACTCCTCAGCTATCTCACCATTTGTTATTTAGAAATTAGTAAAAGATACAACGTATCTCTCCATTAACATAACAATGTAGGGTGGCATACAGTATCTATCCCTAAATCCACAAATACACACTAAGTTTTGTTCGCCTTTAATGATTTTATTCATAATATCCTAAACTGAGAAAAATTCAGCTTCTTTCAGCTTTTTAAAAAAAATCCTGGTGAGATGGCTCAGTGGTCTAAAGCACCTACTTAGAACAAGCTAAACTAAACAAAGCACA
>NDGM011257763.1:28177-41421 GCA_002564305.1 Octomys mimax
ATGCCAGCCAGCCCCGCCCCCCGGTGGGCTGAGCTGGCCACACACACACAAAATAAATAAATAAATAGTAACTACTACTCTAAAATAAATAAATAAATAAATAATAAAAAATCCTGTATTCATTAACAATATGTCTGCAATTCACGCAGTTTACAACATCTTGGGAGTAGTTATGTGCACATACTACAGCTTGCTTCTGTACACTATGCTTCCCTTTCCCTCGCCCTCCTCTGCCCCCTCTGGGTCCCCTGGCTCCTGGTTCATACTTGCTGAACTATTTGCTCAGCTCATGTTATAGCATGGAGTGTTAACTAGGGCCATTAAGAGCCTGCACGTGGCGCCCGCTTATTCTTCTTTCTTTGCCTTCCCACCCCTCCAGTCTCACTCATGTTCCATTGGATCACACTAGGATCACAAGAGACTCATCCTTTTGTGTCACTCTAGCATCCCGTGTCATTTTCTCTATAACTTGCCCCACTGTAATGAGAGATACCACATGGTATCCAAACTCATGTGTATGTACGTGTATAACAGATCACATGCTGAAAAATTACCAGAACAGGATAATATAATTCTGAGTAAAAACCTGTAAATACAAGTGTATGATGTTTATTTATATATATATATATATATATATATATATATATATATATATCAGTAAATGTGAAAAACTGCGTTCGTTCCTTCATCAAATAACAGATACTTTTATTTTCCTTCTTTTTATTTCTATATTTTCTAATGTTTCTGTATTGAAAATGTCAACGTTTCAGGACTAAAATCCGATTAAAAGCATTAACTATACTATACCCTAAGTGAGATATGGAGATGTGCACTTAGTGACCAACACAATCCATACACAAATGCACACAACACACACATACACACACACACGGATTGAGAGGCTTCTTTTACAAGACAAACTCTAGGATAAATGGTTAATATCATGAGATAGATGAAAATTAAACTTCATTTGTGTGAATTGAACTGCATGGGGCTGAAAACATATTTCTTACCTCCACAATGAATTCAACAAGACAATTAAATAAGACAAAACTGATTTTTTTTCATGCATTACCATGGCAATGCTTTAGCTTTTCACGTAACATTGAATGTGTCAATTGAAAGTATCTATCTGAGTTCAGTTTTAAATTTCTCTGTCATATAACATTCTTGTATACTTAAAATTATGCATTGTAAAATGTAATTGAGTATAACATCATCATTTGTATCAAAATACATTTGTAATAAATGCACTTAATGTAAGATTTCACATTCTATCTCATATAAATGAGATTAAAAATCTTATTTATTTATTCTATTATTGAGAATGGAAAAAACCAGAATTTTAAGTGAAATACATACATATGATGAATTATTTAGGTTTTACACACAGAAAAATTCATATTTTCTAGGAAATATAATGCAACTTGATATACTACATCTCAAATCAATACTTCATTGTTGTGAATGATAACATTTGAACATCATAGATATTCCTTTAGTTAGATTTCTTATAACAAAATATGGTATTATTGTTTTAAAATTTTTATGAAATAAAAATATTTGGAAAACATTTGTATCCATTTTTACTAAAGTAATAATACATATGATTCTTAATATTTCAAAAAGCATAAAAGACTTTTCAATATCTTTAAATTTTCTCTGAAGTATAAATTCCAGCACATTTCTTTCAAATGTAGTATTGACTCATATTTGCCCTCCTTGCCCAGCAATGAAAGCAAACAAATAAAGGAAAACAACAAAATCATTTTGTTATTCTTCTTGATGTTTCATCAAGATTAATGATACAATTATATGCCCGAATGGAAAAGCTAGGCCTATGTGATCAACATTTCTTACTCCTCTGGCTTCTACTTTCTTCTGTTCTATGGACAGAGTGTACACATATGTAAGCTAGTATGTCCTTCCAGTGTTAAAAAAGAACCTTTTAGAACAGATATATTGTTGAAAACCAAATTACTTCTAATCTTATTCTATAGTTCCAGCATTGTAATGTATTCCATTAGCCCATGAGCAAAGGGAAGGAAGGCAACATAGCTCATACAAAGCTGTTTAGCGGATGTAAGGAGGACTTGCTTGCATGTTTATAATGAGATCAACAGAACTCCTCAAGCAAGGATGAAGGAACATGCCCCAAGCCCAATTGCTTCACTTTCTTTGAAAAAAAAGAACCAAAACTGAAAAGGAAATGACAAAAATGTTCATGATTAGAAAAGTAGAGTTTATTTTTAAATACCTTATGATATGAGAAAAATGGTCAACGGAAGAGCATCCTCCTGGGTTACTTCATCATTGTAGGCAAGGTTAAAATATGGAGCTCCTCCTGTTCTGTGATATGATATTTAAGTATATACAGATATCAGAATAGTTTCCATAATCAGTCAGTGGAAAGAAGAGCTGGCTCAACAAATTCAAATAAAGTTTTGTGCTTGTAGCTATTTTGTTTAGTTTTAATGTATAATTATTTGGTACAAATTGAAAGGAACAAACTTCAAAATACTCACCATTTCCAATCTGTTACAAAGACTCTTACCATACACTTTTCCTTATGATTTACATTTAATTTTAGCCCATTAAAATATAACTGGCATTTACCATTATCTCTTTTATATATCCTTGCTTTCTTCCAATCATTTTAATGCTATTCTTGTTCAGATCCTCATTTTATTTTACCTGTGTTATTGCCAGTTGTCCTCGACATACTGATTTCTCTAGATTTTCTAATCTACTTCAAATTATATTCCTTAGAAAGCAAACACAATAACTCTTCTAAAATTCAACTCGTATCATTTCCTATAATCCTCATGTGCTGATAAATACATATAGTTAATTCCCTTTGTCAACTTAAAAACGTTTCCTAGTCAAGCTTTAATTGCCTCTCAAGTGATATTCATACACAATGAAGTAATACAGTGAATTACAGACAAATTTATGGGGTGGATGAACAGTGAGACCATAATTTAAGTGAAATAAAACACACTATCTTGATAGTGTCACATGATTTCTCTTACATGAAATATCAAAAGTATAAATGAAGACCAAAATGAAAAATAAATACTTTGCTATGAAGAGGTTTATATTTTACAAAATGGAAGAGGGTCAGGAGACGGAGGGAGGGATAGGAAGGAGATGGAAAGAGAAGGAAGAAGTGTGTTTTACATGAACCAACTCCTCATGAGGAATGTAATCATTCTGTAAGAAAGCATGTGAATAAAAAATGAAAAAGTAAAGTAAGCTATAGAATACATTTTATGCATTTGTCTCCAAACTTCTTGCTCTGAATAATTCACAATTACTTCCTTGATTCTGTTTTTATTCATTATGTAGTATTCACCATGTAGTATCTCTCAGCATAGAATGCTTCCATCTTTATTGTTTAATTTCTCTCATTACTAAAATATTTAAGTAGTATAGCCTTCGTGAAGTCCTTTATAATAGTGTCAGAGAACACCTTACCTGAAAATCATGCAATGATTAATTTTAAGTGTCAATTTAGCTGGCCCAAGGGTCCAGATATATAGTCAAATGTTATTCTGGATCTACCAAGCTGCTGTTGGATGAGAGTAATGTCTAAGCTGATAGACCATTAATAATGCAGGTTGCTTTTCATGGTATGAATGGGTCTTATCCACTCATTTGAAAGCCTAAATACAAAAAAAATACTGAATTCTACTGAACAAAATGAAACTCTGCTGCTTGACTGTATAAACACCTAAGCTGTAATATTAGCTCATCTCTTAAATTCCAGTCTAATGTCCCATATTACAAATTTTGCACTAACCAGCCTCGTGTATGCTTTAACCTACATTTAAAAAGAAATTTCTTTACCTATTTATAAATTCTATTGGTTTTGTTTCTGTAAAAATCCTAATGCAGCCTGCCACATTCTATTGTCATTTATAATTAATTTGTACTTCATTTAAGATTCAATATTGATCATGTCTGAATCTCCTAGCAGATAATAAATCCACTGGGATATTATGAAGCCGACTCTAGAATATTTTCTATGCATTTCTCTCCTGGTTTTACCCACATGTTAGCAAATCAGTAACATTTGCGTTTTGTTCAATACACATGGTATTTGAACAAAACTCTGAAAGGATGTATAAATTAAAATGAATAATAGATTGCTATCACCACCTGTCTTCGATGTCATAATCTCTACATGTTATGCATCACTCTGGCTATAATGTTCCCCAAAGCATTCAAGAAAATACTGCTTGAGATTTCACTAATTAAACCAGTGGTCCTCATTAGCACAAAGGCAATATATATAAGCCAAAATGAACTAGTATTACTTTCCTTTCAAAAGTTTCCCTAATCTTTTATTATCCTCACTATGTAGCTCCCTAATTACTTCTTTAGTCAACTCATTACCTATTAAGCACTCATTTAATTCCCTTACATGTAGGTACTGATTAGACCGAGGGCTAATTTCACTGACTTGGACTCCAACGCCAAGTGAAATAAAATTAAATACTCATAAGAAAAAATTCAGACACGTAAACAACTATTGAACGTATAATATACTAAAATGTGAAGACAGATGTATAAGCAAATTTGAAAAAATCTGTGCTGAACCTCAGCTTGATGCAAAATCATAAGGCTCTCTGCCATTCATACATGATAGTATGTGATAATCACCAGAGTTTGTTAAAATGTGAATTTTAATTCAGATTTCCCCAGATTATGCTTTAAGACTCAAGCATCTAGACATTTGAATCCAGAAAAAAGAAATCATTTTGTCGACTCCTCCTTCCAAAGCAGAAGTCAAACAACTGGATATTTCTGTTACTACATATTTTTACTAATTGGAAAAACTTAAGTGATCTGAGTGTGTATGTATGTGTGCATATGTGCACATGGTCGGGTATGTGTGTGTGTGTTGCTGAGGAGGAAACTGAGCTCATGTTGGTGGGTAAACAAAAGATGTAGGCTGTGTCTTCATATTGATTTTTTAAACTAAAACCAAAAATCTAAACATAAAATGTACCAATTAAGAAGATGAGTTTCTACAATTCTATTAATTATAGATATCTGTCAAATTGATTTTGTTATACACAAAGATAAAGATTTGAAGTCATTTTCCAAAAAATTGGAAGAGGCCTATTGTCAAATAGGTACAAATTCTGCCATTGAAAGGGTTATTTAATATTAGTAGTAAGCACATTTGTAAAAATGGAAAACTGTAGATAAATGCACAGAGTCATATTGTAGCCTGGGAGAAAATTGAAGGAAGGATAACTTTGACATGTAAACAGGATGTATATTTGGGTGGCTGGAGAAAGGCAAAGGTAAATTAGTATTTATGAGCTTTTCAAAGCTATGCTAAGTTCATCAAGCAAAAACAGAAACATTATCATATGCATACAGCAATATGATTATGGTATGACTACAGAAAATGGAAACACAGGATTGAACAGTAAGGAACACGCACTATGTTTACACAACTCAAGGGTAAAGAAGATTTGATTCTCAATAACTGCTGTCATCAACTTAATAAATTATCACAGTTGAGTTCAAGATTATTACAATTCCTTCTCTTAATATTTTCAGTACAATTGTTTCATTTTCTAGTTGACATCATAATCAATATTTGTTAAGAAAATAATGGATAAGAAAAGAAATCGTTAGACTTTGAGTTAGCATGTGTATGTGCCTGTGTATGTAAGAGAAAAAATATATAAAGCTAATGTGGTGAAATGTCAATTGAATCTGAATTAAGAACACATAGACATATTCTGTACTCATAATTTTTCTACTGTTTAAAGTCATTTAAACAAAAGTTTAAAGGAATAAGAATATTTTTTACAATCTTCATAATTAATACTGCATGGCATGGGATCTTAGGCCTCCAGGAGTTTACAATTAGAGTTAAAGCTAGGTTTGGTGGTACATGGCTACAATCCCAGAGCTCCGGGAGGCGGAGGCAGGTGATTCACAAATTGCATGCCAACTTGAGCTAGTTAGATAAAACCAGAATCATAATAAAAAATAAAAGAGGGCTGGAAATTCAGCTTATTATAAAGAATTGGGTTTCAATCCCCACTGCCTCCCAAAAAAATTAAATTGATAAAGTGTCACCTTATAATCTAAGTTCTAAAACAAGTATTTTCAATAGATGATATTGGTCATTCTAGGGTTTCCATGGGTTTCACTGAATTCATAAGTTCTTTACAGTGATATGGATAAACCAATTAATGAATTTCTCTCTTGAGGAATCAATATGTTGGTTTTCTCAAATAGTGAGAGAACTGTAGCCCAAAAAACATAGGAATTACTTCATTCATTCCTGTGTGGCAAAAAGCATCATAATGAAACAAGGTAGTTCGAAGCTGGGAAAAAGAAATGTTGAAATCTTTGAAGGAGTCTGAGGCAAGTTCAAGACCACTCTAAGATGCTATCTCAAAAAATAATTAAGAAAGGCCTGGGAATATAGCTCAGTGCTAAATTACACTTAATTTAATTTCAATTATTGACAAAATTTTGGAGGTATGAATTACCTCTTGGAATCTATTGTTAATTCTTTTCTAGCATATACTAGATAAAATTGTCAAGAAGAAAAATACTCTGATAAAAATGTCCTGTTCTTCAGGTATGGCGTGGTGAAGAAGGAATCAAAATAATACTGAAATATACCTTGAGAAGTAGGCAGAAAAAAAGCATAAGGAAGTCGCAGAATCATCCCAAATCTAAGGAATTGGCCACTTCTGAATTCAACTCCGTAAGGACACACTTAATGACAGCTTGGGGGTGGGTAGAAGGGTATTCTACGTGCACGAGTATGCAAACCTCTGGACGTCACAAGTGATTGTTATTTTTAATATGTGTCCTGTTAAATTCACTGGCTTCAATATTTCCATCCTGTCTCTGTTCTGTTTTTGATAGTAGTACCTTTTAACTTTTTAATTATCTTTGTAAATTGCATTCAATGGATGGAATATTTTCTTATGGAGCCCAGCAACTCTATAATACTTAAAAGAAACATTAAAGAGAAAGACCGAATTTTTGAAATTATAAAATGCGTAAGAAAATTTTCTGTTGACAAAGATCCAAAGAAGAAGGGAAAACAGCACATCATCTTAAAGACCTAAAGCAGTTAGTTTAATTCAGTGGAATATC
The DNA here is from genome assembly GCA_002564305.1 of Octomys mimax. Classification (NCBI taxonomy): domain Eukaryota; kingdom Metazoa; phylum Chordata; class Mammalia; order Rodentia; family Octodontidae; genus Octomys; species Octomys mimax. The sequence continues at coordinate 35,321 of NDGM011257763.1, forward strand.
TGTATCATTTTATAGATATGTAGTAAAAAACTAAATTAGGCTGCATGCTTGAAAGATTCAATCAGACCTCTAATACAGTGTTTCCATCATAGCATTATGATCAGAAACAAAACTCACTGATTTCACTGTCCTTATTTCTACAAATTCATAACCCAAAGAAATATATAATGGGGTCTGGCTACACAACTCTGACTCATAGTGATCCTGCTGTCTCAGCCTCCCCAGCACTTGGATTATAAGCATGTGCCACCATGCCCGGTATCAGTGACCAGCATGACATGTGGCACTGAGGAATGAACCTGGGTCCTTGTACCTGCCAGACACCTGCTTAGACCACCAAGATATCTTCCCAGCCAACAGTCATTTATGACTATGACACCGACTTCTGTGTCTATTATTCTAAGCCTTACATCACTATATTCTAGAGTGTGTCCTATTTATTACGAAGTTTTATTGTGCAATTCTGTCATGTTACATTGGCATCAGCCTTTTATTCAAGGGGTCTCTTTATGTGATGTTGTGCAATTAATTTATGTCATCTATGTTTGTATAAGCACATTCTGGGATGTTCCTACAAAGCAAAAACTCCTAACACCCCATCTCTCCAAATGTTTCTAACCATGTGAGAAACTACATGACTCTTCTAGTGGTTATACTAGGTTTACATTTTTACAGCAGCCCAATTCATAATAGCTGAATCTATATGCCCAGAAATAGATGAGTGGATAAAGAAAATGTTTATACACTATGACAATGAAGTACTCCTCTGCTGTAAGGAAGGACAAACTTGAGGCATTCATTGGTAATTGAGTGCACATTGAGTAAAGTAACTCACACCCACATGTTTAAATAGTGTATGTTTTCTCTTACATGAGAAACCTCCCTCAACTCAAAATAACCCTATGGATTCTATATTTCTCTAGGTAACTGGCAATAGTTTCTCAGAAAATGACATAATCCTCTTATGTTTCCACATGACTTCAGAAAATGACTGTATCTCACCATGGTTGAATTTTACAAACCAGGATGCAACAAGCAGGACACTAGTGCTGTGCCGAGGGATTCAACAATCTTCCAATACTAACCAGTGATCTGGTTGCTACTTTCCTTTGCAAGTCAAACAATTAAACTGTTGTAAGATTGTTTAGGCATCTACTCTCAGGAAAGAAATACCAGCACACAAGCAGAAAAGGGCATGGGTTTTCAAGAGCTATAATTTTTAGAATTGTAAATACATGTATCTAAAGGAATCCAAGGCATTAAAATGAACATTCACAAATTAGACAAAAAAATTCCCACCCAGAGAAGAGTGAAAGATCTTTTAAGTTAGGGGAGTGAAAGAATTGAAAAAGAAGCAAGACTTGTATAAATTCTGAGTGTGTGTGAAGGATGCAGGAAATAAAAGAAGTGGAAAACTACAATACTTAGACATAAAACAGATGGGAGAATTAGAGCATCGGGGAGATGCTTAGATGCTCCACCGAAGGTCATCCTGTACTTCAGTCTTTGCAGTTGGCTTGGAGTTCATCTCCTGGCTTGCAGCGCAGAATCTTCAGCTTCAGCTTCCATAGACGTCTCTTCAGCCTTGGGTTGCAGATCCATCAGCCAAAAACTTGCTCGGAGTACTGCAGTGAGTGCTAGATCTTGGGACTGAATCCTTGTCTTGGGAGTACAGTGGCCCTCTGCGTGCTTCCTCATCGGACTCTGTGGCTGACCATTGTAAGCCAATCTTGCAATTTCTTCTACGTTTGTACAACTTGTGCACATCATCTGTCCTTTGTATTATATCTGTCCCTCTAGTAAAACCCTGAATAATGCATTGACCCCACCGCCCTGAGGAGCACTGCGTCCTCATTTTCCTCGCCTTGGTGCCAGTGGTGCTCCGTGCAGTTATCCAGGGAAGCAAGCAGACAACTACTAAGTAGTGCGCCCTCACAAAAGTACTGTAGTCACACAGTGGAACATCCCCCCATTTTTCTTTTGACAATTTGAAATTTGGATCTCCCTATAGTTATCGATTTGAGCCATTTATTTAACAGAAGTTTCCAGATTTGGCCAAACTATGACCACACCTCCTCCAAAGCCTGGATTTTATTTTTTACCATCTGAACAACAGCAAAGCTCAAGATGAGGCCTTGGTGTTATACAGAACTGCAACATAAGTTGCCAACATTTTTGGTCACAGCAAATCCAGAGCAGCTTATTTTCACTGTTAATTCACTGTCATGATTCAACCTCCAGTAATCTTTGTGAAGCAATAGCAGTAGGTTCCAATGAACAGGCCTAAACCAATAATAAATTAATGTCTTCAGGTCTTTCTGTTTTAAAAATTAGGCAATAATAAACCTGTGTTCTGGTTTACATTAAAATGATGCAGAACAGTTACCTAAATCAATTCTGGCTGCAGCGTTACGATGTACAGCACAGCTTCAAGCTCATTATTTTGTAGAAGAGAAGTGAAATGACAGAATGTAAATAATGATGCAACGCACTTGCGAAAAGTAATAAGGTCTAGCATGTGCTCAGCGGTGTGATAAAAGCAGCTGCAATAGATGGGAAGTACTGCATTAAGCCAAGGCTTCATAAATTCGGCTTTTAATTCACCTATGGCCTCAAGAACAGTCACAGGTTTCTTTGCAAGCTAATGTATAATATCAGTTACATTGTTCTAAGATATATGATAAACATTTTCTTAAGTATGATGATGAATTCAGAATCTTTGATTTATCAGTCATTATTTTAAAGATTCCATTTGATTCTTGCCATTAACTCTTTTGTTGTCCCTTTTGTAGAAAAGAGCAGTCTGCCTGAAGTGTCTTTTTTTTTTTTTTTTTTTTTTTTTTTTTTTTTGTGGAACTGGGGATTGAACTCAGGCCCTTGCACTTGCCAGGGAAGCACTTAGTCCACTGAGCCATCTCCCCAGCCCCTTGAAGTGTCTTTTTGACGATCACTTATTCTTGATTTTTCCAGTCAGGCTTACGTATATAACATCGGGCATCGGTAACAGCAGTCTCCAGTGTTTCGAAATCCAATAAATACATTTGGCCTTATTTTACTGGTATTCATCACACCTTTTTCAACAAATCGGTGTTCTTTCCCACTTTAAGCACTTTGCCCTTTGCTCCTGGGTTTTCTTTCTCTCTCATTACCAATGTTTCTGTTGCCTCCACCTGCTTATTTGCTTTTTATAAATTATTATTATTACCTTAAAGTTTAAGATCTCTGTTTCAGTTCCTAGGACTTATTCCTCCTCTAGGTGACCACAAGAAGCCCCCTGGCTTTAAATATTGTCAGTATTTTGATGAAAATTCATTGCATATTTTCTAATCAGACCTCTTATCCTTGATCTCAACTTATTACTATGGCATCACTGATTTATTTATATATTTATTTATTTATTTTTGTATTTAGTACAGGGTCTACAGGGTCTCACTAGGTAGATCGGACTCGTAGTGATCCTCTGGTGTTCAGGCTCCCAAGGGCTGAGATTACAGGTGCGCACCATCACAACCAGTCTTAGTCACTGTCTTAGCACACACACCCCACGGACAGGGTCAGCATGAAACCCCAGGATCGAGCCCCAGCCGTGGCACTCTGCCTAATCAGGTGCTTTAGTCCACTGGCCAATCCTCATCACTGTTTTAATATTTAAAAAATCACAATATATAATATCTTTAATATCCGTAATACAAATGCTTATCTACCCTAACCATTGTTTCTAAATTTACTATTTCTTAGTTAATATATTTAATATTCACTTGTTCAATTAGATTTCTAAAATATCAGAATCTCTTCCCTCCCTGATACTTGTTCCATGATTTTACCTCCAAATCCCCCTGACAATGTCTACCCTCCACTGTCTTCCCTCCTTTGTGCTTACTGCTTTGCCTAGACTTTCCTCTCCTGCAGGAGGCCCCTGCTTTCTCTCTTGCCCATGTATACACAATTTTTGTGGTGATACTTCTTCTTTAAATACGATCTAGCTGTTGCATATTGAGGATGAGAGACTGAACAGATACTTCTAATTTTGATCTCTGTAGAAAAGCACAAAAGGTATAGAAAGTATACATAAATTATTGAAAAACTACTTCTTTCAGAAAATATGACAAAGAACATTAAATTTTGAAACTTACAAGTCAATGGAAAGCATGTTTGTAAAAGCTTCTTTCTAAACTGGTAATGGGGAAAAGCTGGGGAATACCCCAAGGCATGAAGTAAATTCCTCAAAAAGCCTGGCAAATTGCAAAGCCAGGAATTTTAGATATTAGGTGTGAATGGGGGTTCCTAAATGAGTGGCCAAAGATGGAACTATTTGGAAAGAAGTTAGATTGGTAGGGACCTACTAACTTCCATGCCACTGGCTGACAACTGTTACTTTATTTTGAAAAAAGACTAGAGATTTTCTGCTTGGAGAATTTAAAAGAGAGGCCCTTGAGGCCTGGAAGAGCTTATTAACACATGAGAATTAAGGAGTAAAATATATTAAAGGATGCAAAATTCTGAAAGCTCAGGCTGACTAGCCTCTTTGACTTCTATAACTGTGCCAGGTTTTCTCTTCCAACAAAACAGAACAGAACAGAGTGGGAAAAAAACAGAACAGGAATACTCTATTTTAGGGGTATCTGTCTATTCCAAGGTAGAAAAACATACAAATGGCACCAGAACACACCAATAAGTGGCTTACTAAGACTGTCTACAGAGAAGTTCAAAATCAACATATACAACTCATAAAATCTGAGCTTTACATCAGTTACTGAGTTTTCATGTCAGACATGCTTAGACAGCAGCAAAAATTATCTAATGCCAAAGGTACGTGTCTCTTATGCAAACAAAGGAAAAACCTATGCAAATTAACCAAAGAAAATAAGAATAAAACAAACAAATGAAATACTTGAAGTACTTTAGAGAAGGGAAAGGGAAAGCAATTTCAAAAAAGTAAGTTTCATGAATACTGAGAATGAGTGAGAGAAAAAAGAGGAAATGAGAAAGAGGGAAGGAGTAGAGGGAGGAAAGTGGGTAGAGGGTTGAGACACATACTGCAGGAGTCTGCAAGTGAAAAGCCACAGCTATCTATAGGAAATTAAATAGGTGCCAGACATGAAGCTCCATAGAAAGAATGGAAGGTAAATTGAGAAAGTTTTCCAAAATATCCTTGGATCGTATAATAAGTTTCTCCAGATAAATATAAGTATAAGGAACATATACATAATCTTTCAAAATGTTTCAGGTGCTGAATTAGAAATATAGGTGGTCAGACAAGGCCAGGCCCTCAAAGATACAGCATGGAAGGCAAGGTGATATTGCAACTTTGGGAGAGACAGATGCCTTCTTTTGGGACAGACTTCAGGACAAAAGAATAGACAAATACAGCCACATACTTCCCCAGGAATGGGCATCAGAGATTGATATTGTAAATAGGTATCAATCACTTGGAAGTCAGAGAGAGTCACTGACTCTACTCCCACAGGAAAAGCCCCTGCTCTGTGTCTATACATGCTTGCTACCTGACTCACTTTCCCATTAGATCCTGGGATTTTATGCTTGTAATCTTATTGGCGGCCACAGTTTGTCCCACTTCATGCCCACCTAACTGAGCTCCCATATTCTCTACCTTAGACTCACCCTGCCACATGGCTTTACTCTAAAAATCCTGGAAGACACAGATTCAGGGACAACTCACTCAGCCCCCCCTTCTGTCCCTCATTGAGACAGGAGCTTTTTTTCCCACAATAAATATATTCTGCTTTTAACATCCTTTGTTCCTAAAATTCATTCTTCAGTTTCAGAGAACACAAACTCTCAACCTAGGTGTCTTTCAGGTTGAGAGTTTCATTCCCCTATACCAAAACTGCAAGACCTATTTAGGAGATCCAGTATCAATATAAAGGAATTTCCATTGAAGTAGAATTAGGAGAGTTCTAGTGAAAGAGAAAATTATTCTCATCTTAATATTCTATGAAGTTTCCCAAGAATGAGAGGTGGAAGACCATTTGCCAAAGTCTCTCCAAGTACTGGCTGGACAGCCAGACTGGAAATGAGAAACTCAAGAATAATGAGGACTGTGATGAGAGGCGGGGAGGGTGCAGGAGAGAAGCAGCATC